>MU159593.1:103405-161721 GCA_015888305.1 Antheraea pernyi | reverse complement strand
ATGCGCGTGCGCAACGACCGGCGAAAGTAAAAATCATCAATAACGAATCCGTTATGTAACTAACTGTTATAAATTCATCGTGAAACAGACATGGCTAACTGATTTCGCGTGTCTGTGAATTTTTAAGTGAAAACTAATTTAACCGCGTTTTGCGATTTTAAACTCAGTGAAACGAAAAAGCGACATTGAAAAGAGACACGCATATACATCTATAGCATTTAACATGCGTGAGAATGAGACAGAAAACAGTATACAGTGTTTCTTACGTTAGTAGTCTCCGCAGTGTCTATTACACTACCTAATACTTACTCTGATCCGATTGTGGTATGTGTGTATGTTTGGACGTGGTTTAGTACTTGTGTGTGTGCACCTGCGTATTATGAAGCCTGGAGAAATGCCGTATTATTCATGGCGTATATCGTTAATAATTTTTTTATAGGTTTCACTTCTATTGTATGTGAACACTGCACACATGATTTTTGAAGTGGAAACTTCTTTAGGCGCGTTTAGCGGTATTTTTGCCAGGAGATATATTTGTAATTTCGCGTCTTGACATCCCACGTCAGCATTACCGGCCGTATTACGATTGTTCAGCTGGCGTCAGACTAGCGATGCGTAGTATTGGGACCTGTGTACATGTAATATTAATATTTTGAAACTTATTATACGTTTGATCGATTAATAGACTTAATAAAAATGTATATAATTATTGCTTCGAGTGCAAATAGATATGAAAACCACACTAATGTTAATAATTTCAATAAACAAATTCCTAAATGTAAATATTGTCATTCACACTATAATTGATATGAAAATTCAAAATAGAACTCACTTATTTTAATGTTTTGATTTTTACGACTGTCTCAACTTTTTTTGTTTAGTAACCCAATGGCTTTAGTGTTACCGATAACAAAAAATTGGAAACAATTCGTTAGTTTTCTCACTGTCGACGAGTCGGCCTTTAGAAGTCCCTATTAGTAAAACTTCATGAGCGTTCTGAAGAGTTATTCAACTTAATCTCTTCCTCTCCTTTTCATAACCGCTCCAGGCGTGCTAGTCTTCGGAGCCACAGTTTTACGGTAAATCCTATGTGGGCACGAACTAAAAAGTTCGCAACATCTTATCTTTGCCGTACCGTGAAGCTGTGGAACAATCTCCCTGCCAGTGTGTTCCCTCCTTCCTATGACATGGGGTACTTCAAGCGCAACGTGAAGAGATACTTACGCAGGCCGGCATGACAGCGGCGACCGGCGATGGATAGTATGTCTCTCGGTGGTCGCCATTGGTTTTGGATTGTACTACCATCAGGCACAGTACAGTAACTTGTCCGCGCAACAATAAAAACAATCCTTACGTCTACAAATTTAGAATTTGCACAAACTTAAAAAAAGAAATGATTTGTGTGACGTCACATATAGAAACTTGAAGAGATTATCATCAATCACTGGATGACGACTAGCACCATCATATATACGTAATATATTCCACATGTTATTTACTACGACGGTGACTATGTATATCTAAATCTCTCAATTTACTACATTCATTATAGCGATAGGAAATTACATAAATTACTCGTTCGTAACCGTTGCATTCGAGATGGGATACTGAATCGGAATGCAATGCGGAAATTAATTTACATTTCAATTAGAGCAATATTCCGGGAAATGTCGATCTTAATTTCCTTCGCAGTACATAAGACTAACTGTGTAGTAATAATTTCTTTATTTACTTAGCTATCATCGCTTTAAAGCAATTTATAACCAATATATCTTTATATATAAATTTGTTCTGTACGTGTGTATGTCACTGAACTCCTCCTAAACGGTTAGACCGATTTTGTTGAAATGTTGTGTGCGTGTTCCAGTGGATCCGAGAATGGTTTAGATTCACAATTGGACCTAGTAGACCTTTTATTATCAAGGCAGGATAATATATACGTATTATATATATAACTAGCTTCTGCCGGCGACTTCGTTCGCATGGAATAGTTTGGGCTAACGCTAACACACAATGGAAGCTCTCAAAACGAAAAAAAAAACGATTTTGAAACATTCTTAATTGTCGCTCCGCTCGTATTGATCTATCTAATACTGAAAGAATTTTTCAAATCGGACCATTAATTCCTGAGATTAGCGCGTTCAAGCAAAAAAAATCTTCAGGATTATAATATTACTATAGATAAATAGTCTTATATAATGCTTTATGATTTAGTAACTGTGCAATGGTGAGAGAGAGCTTTACTTAATGAAATGTAGTTAGGTATATACAGAGCTCGAGCGTTGTGTAGGAAGCCCACCATGCGACTCAGCAGTACATTATATGAGGCAAACGTACAGATGGGTCACCTGATGTTAAGTGATCACCACCGTCCCTAGACACTTGCAACATCAGAGGAGTCGCAAGTGCGTTGCCAGCCTGTGGGGGGAGGGAGGAGGAAAGGAAGAAGGAAGGGGAAGGGAGGGGAGATGGGTTATCCGGCACTCTCACTGACCGAATAAAACGCAACAATGCAAGCACTGTTACTTCACGTCGGTTTTGAGTGGGTCGGGTTGTAGTACCGTCGACCGAGCAAGCCGACCCATTCATGCTGAAACCAGCAATACCTTCAGCGTGGCTCTACCACCTACAAATACATTAATATAAGTGTATGTATATATATATATTTAATATGCTTTTTTTACTAAACTCTCTCATATAAGATCGAGGAATAGAGTACAACTACATGGTTAATAAAACGAAATATCATTCGAATGTTCCGAACTACATAAGTAGGTTTTACTATTTGGAAAACGTACGGAACTAAATTATACTACCTGACAGAGATTTACATCGTACCTGTATCAAGTCGCTATTAAACATTCATAGGTTAAACCCAAATACACTTACTATCCACGGTAACTAAATACACATCGGGTTGAGAACGGTGGAATCCGACGCGACCGCATTTCCCGGGTTCAGGTCAAGGTTGTACCAACATAGATGAGATGAAATCGACGAAAATTGCCGACCTACTGCTGCTGATTATGCAATATGTGAGAACGGAATTTTATGATATAAAAAAAGTTAAGGCAATCACAAAGAATGTTAATAGAAGTTAAAACTCAAAAAAACAGAACTGTGCCTTTTTTCAAATTTATAAATCAACTAGCCGGCCCGGCGGACGTTGTCAACCTAAAAGTCAACCGCGGCGCCACGTACCGGGTTCAATCTAAACCATTCTTGAATCCATATCCGAACATCAAAATTTCATCAAAATCTGTCCAACCGTTTAGGAAGTGTTCAGTCATATACACAGACAACTTATATAGGTATATAAGGATTATAGTCAGAATTATTTAAATGTCATACATTGTAAACTGGAATTATTAACATTGGTCTAGTTTTCACATTTATTAGTAGTCCAAGCAATAATTACAGTTTATTAATTAATCAGACATATGATGGGCTGCACAAGCTCAATACAAAATATCAATATTACATGTATACAAGCCGCTAACACGTTGTCAGTCTGACGCAAGCGCCATACGTCACGGGCATGTTGAGGTCGTTGGTGACGCGAACCCATAAGTTTTATCCCTAGCAAAAATCGATCAAAGGGGTTTCCATTTCAAATAAAAAAAAAATCCAAAAAAAAATAAACCACCTTCGATGTGAAACAGAAATAAGGCACTAAAAAGCGAAAAATAACTGAATAATTAAATTAACCAAATTAAATAAAAAATATTGATATTCGCGCTACCGAATAATATATTTGAAGTCAATGCCAACCTACATTCATATCGTCTACATACAAAGTTTTGGTCCACTCTGGTGTCTCATGATGGATATCTATCTGTATAGTATACATATTTTATTACCTGCAACAAATTTGAACTGTAGGTTGGCATCGACTTCAAATATATTATTCGGTAGCGCGAATATCAATATTTTTTATTTAATTTGGTTAATTTAATTATTCAGTTATTTTGTTTACTTACCTACGCACTTTGTTTGAGTAAATACTTAGAAATTAATTAATATAAATGGTAAAATTTGTAATATCACGCATGTTGCTTAGACTTTTTTGATGTGTGTATCTGGTTTCTAATGGGTATAATAAATCGGTTCCAATTTCACGAAAATACATAAATATGAAGTGGATGAAAATCAAATAAACGATTTTTCACCCCCTTAGGGGTTGAATATTTTCTTCAAATTTATATGGGACCACCTCTGAATATAATCGATTCAAATAAAAAAAGAATCATTAAAATCGGTTCATAATTGAAGGAGATATCGATTAACATACATAAAAAAAAATACACACAACCGAACGTAGTAACCTCCTCCTTTTTCGAAGTCGGTTAAAAAATAATAAAAATACCAAAGAGTGAAATATGAAGAAGCCCCCATAGACTAAACTATGTTAATCAATATATTCATTGTCTGGTTCGCGAGAAGTTTAAAACGGTAAAGAACGGTAAAAAGAAAAGAAAATATCTATACATATAATAACAATGCAAATGTAACGTGTATACCAAAAGTTATTGTACTTTTAATGACGACCATTTAAGTACGAGAGAAAAGTAGATGAGTTAAGACTTAATACGTTCAAATGACTTTTTTAATCGCTGTTTTTTACATAAGGTTTCCCGCGGACGGAGTGTTAGTATATATATAGTTAATAGTGAATCCTCAGTTTCGGGTGTTTCAATGAAGCCTATTTAGTTTATTATAATAGAAGTTCATTATTCACCAGCGTGAAAACGAACAAAAGCTATATTTCTGTACGCGTCCATTCAACTTACAACGGTGTAATAGAGCACGTCAATTTACTTGTTGCGTTTGTGGACATTGTGAACCGCACCCTCGTTCGTCACAAAGTGGATTTCAATATGGAACAATTTACCGTCGACAGTGGTTTCATATTTTCGGTATTACACTTTATATATTAACAAAGAGGTTAAAGTTTACGAACGATCAACCTTTTTTCCACTTCAGTACCCAATTTAGTTTACTAAAGGTTGGTACTGCTATTATCAATTGGGCAATTATTCCATTTTAAATTTAGAACACTTTAGTGTTCGAACAGAACGGTGGCCCTCTTGTTTGTCATTTTCAGTCAATTAAAGTGTATTTTTTGTATCAAAGGAGGTAAGAGCGACTTTTCTGGTGTTGCTAGCGTCTGTGGACGGTGGTGATCACTTAACATCAGGTGACCCACCTATTCCCTTACCTCCTTTGATACAAAAAATACACTTTAATTTTCATATTCATAACAGTATTCTAATTTGTTATTTTTGGGGAATGGTCTCTTATTAATTAATTTCCGTGGAATATTTACTGATTTTTATCTATTTATTTATATATAAAATGTAATTAATGAACTATGTATTAAATTAGGTATAATGTAAATAATCAAGAATTTATTGAACTCTCAAGAATTAACCAATTACAATATTTTTTTCGATTTATTATTTGTGGACTATAAAACGGTTCTCAAATGAAGACCAGGATTAAATCATAAAAAATGTTATAAGGCATAAGTTTCTCGTGGCTAATATTCCATACCATAAAAAATCTATTATTGTAATACTATATGTAAGGTATCAATTAGGATTTGTTAGTGTATACGTTGTTTGAGATATTGGTACTTTTCAGGCCAAATGTTCAGGCATAGCGGCAAAACAGCAAGACACTCGCCGACTGCTGCTGCGGTGGGCTCGCGCTTCCTTTTCATCGCAAGTCTAACCTAACCAAAACGGTGAATAGGACACATGGCCCCAAACAAACATTCCCGTTGTGGTTGTAAGAAATTTAGCGGAATTCTACATTACTTAGAGATTTTTCGCTTGTGCCCGGCTAACGAAGAAGTACCGAGAAGTTTTACGTAATATTCACAGGAAGGTATAAATTACGTCATAAACCTGTATGAAAATTTTATAAAGGAAAGCTTGTTGTAAAATGCTTGTTATACCATAAAAGGATCATCCTAGGATTACGCATAAATTAACTTGAGTTTTAATCAGGTACCAGTTTTAGAGTAACAACGTAATCAGTTTACGTTATTAGAATAATATAATAATAACAAATAACGTTACTTCCAAATAACTTTTTAACGTTGAGGTGTCCATATATACCGTATAATAACCATACCATAAATATAGCGTAGATAACAAACAAAAAAGCATTGATTTATATAGAGGTATATAAGAAGACAAACATATAAGACATATGAGTATTCTTACTTTCTAATAATTGTGAGTTGTAACAAACCATGTTAGTTATTCTATAACTACTAAGCCCAGTGATATGTCTGTTAATTGACTTTTTTAAATATAGCTTTATACAGGTACCAATAAATAATTAACTCACCTCTCAGAATCCATGACGTATTTTCAATGGAAATCCAGTTTTGACAAATAATTTCGACCTCCCGTTGAACTGCAACAAAAACATATAAATGTTTTTATAAATTCGTAATTGAGAACAAAACGAATCATCATCTATTGAAAAAATAGATGCAGTGTTTTCATATTCATAACAGTATTCTAATTTGTTATTTTTGGGGAATGGTCTCTTATTAATTAATTTCCGTGGAATATTTACTGATTTTTATCTATTTATTTATATATAAAATGTAATTAATGAACTATGTATTAAATTAGGTATAATGTAAATAATCAAGAATTTATTGAACTCTCAAGAATTAACCAATTACAATATTTTTTTCGATTTATTATTTGTGGACTATAAAACGGTTCTCAAATGAAGACCAGGATTAAATCATAAAAAATGTTATAAGGCATAAGTTTCTCGTGGCTAATATTCCATACCATAAAAAATCTATTATTGTAATACTATATGTAAGGTATCAATTAGGATTTGTTAGTGTATACGTTGTTTGAGATATTGGTACTTTTCAGGCCAAATGTTCAGGCATAGCGGCAAAACAGCAAGACACTCGCCGACTGCTGCTGCGGTGGGCTCGCGCTACCTAACCGAAAACGGTGAATAGGGCACATGGCCCCAAACAAACATTCCCGTTGTGGTTGTAAGAAATTTCGCGGAATTCTACATTACTTAGAGATTTTTCGCTTGTGCCCGGCTAACGAAGAAGTACCGAGAAGTTTTACGTAATATTCACAGGAAGGTATAAATTACGTCATAAACCTGTATGAAAATTTTATAAAGGAAAGCTTGTTGTAAAATGCTTGTTATACCATAAAAGGATCATCCTAGGATTACGCATAAATTAACTTGAGTTTTAATCAGGTACCAGTTTTAGAGTAACAACGTAATCAGTTTACGTTATTAGAATAATATAATAATAACAAAAAACGTTACTTCCAAATAACTTTTTAACGTTGAGTTGTCCATATATACCGTATAATAACCATACCATAAATATAGCGTACATAACAAACAAAAAAGCATTGATTTATATATATAAGAAGATAAACAAATAAGAAAAAAAAAAAAAATACAGACGAATTGATAACCTCCTCCTTTTTTTGAAGTCGGTTAAAAATGAGTATTCTTACTTTCTTTCTAATAATTGTGAGTTATAACAAATCATGTTCGTTATTCTATAACTACTAAGCCGATCATTATGAAATTAACTATACTTCTCTCTACGCGTCAATTCTACATTAAAGCGAAGCCACAGGCTAAAGCTAGTCCTAAATAATAATAAAGCACGATAAAGCTGTTTAATAATGTTATTTAACAGAAAGAAAGTTAAAGAGATAACAAACAAAAAAGCATTGATTTATATAGAGGTATATAAGAAGACAAACATATAAGACATATGAGTATTCTTACTTTCTAATAATTGTGAGTTGTAACAAACCATGTTAGTTATTCTATAACTACTAAGCCGATCATTATGATATTAACTATACTTCTCTCTACAAGTAGATCAATTCTACATTAAAGCGAGCGAAACCACAGGCTAAAGCTAATCCTAAATAATAATAAAGCACGATAAGGTTGTTTAATAAAGTTCTTTAACAGAAAGAAAGTTAAAGATTGTTACAAGTCGATTGCAATTTTCTAAATGGGTCTCTCGAGAAGCGAATGGAGCGTTTGTGTAGGTATAACGATTTTAAAACAGCTTTTTTAGACCATAAGTGACAAGTGAAAGCGTTTATTACTTATACACAGCCCTTTTTTGTAACGCCTTTTTTGGAGGCATACTAATTTTCGAAAATTATAAGCCTATAATTTTTTTCAGATTTAATAACAACTTTTCCATGTTTTCGAAATTCTCTTTAAGGGCATTGCTTGCCCCGCATGCCCCCACAAAAAGAACCCTGCTTATACATATAAACTTTATCTCAAAAGTAAATGTTAGAATATAAAGATAGATTATAAAAATTAAATCCTATAAGTATTGAACAGTGAAGGTAAGTTATGTATACTTTACAAAATCGTAGACGGTACCTCTAGCAGCGTCCTGCTTGGCAAATTTATTTCAGAATACCCACTCATTTAGTAAGAGTCACTCACTCACACAATCACTTGTTGTTTAATATACTAACAGTTACAACAACGTTTTAAAAAACGGGCATCTACAATTATTGTAATCAATTTCATGACAGCCTAAGAAATGTTAATAGGTTTGTATCTGAATTATAGTTGTCAAATCATACATACATATGTATGATAGTATTGTTTTGTATGAGAATAAACTCACACTAGGCTAAGTGCGTTTATTATTAGAATTGAAAACGCTGTGTACAATTTGTAATTGGATTTTAGATTTGTAATACTATAATAGTTTTGTTATTCATGTAACTGTCAATCTGTAAGCTGTAATAGTATGTTTTTTATTTAAAAAATACTCATTTTATTTGTGAACATAATTTTCGGTTACAATTGTAATATCATATATATTAATACGTGAAGCCTAAACTTTGTATCCCTTTTTAACCGAATTGGGCGAACGGATGAACGTGAAATTTTGCATAGTTAAAGTTTATTAGTGAGCGCCCAGAGGTCGACATTCGACCATAGTTCATTTTTTTTTTAAGTTTGAATGGTATTAGGGTTTTTTTTGTCAAAGGGTATTATGTTATATTATCATTGTAGAATGTAGAATGAAAAAGGGTAATTGAAAAGTAAGAGCAAAATAATACATACAGTCGAGCATAGCAACCTCCTTCACAACCTTTTTTGAAGTCCTTTATTGACAGATGTCAAAATGTCTTTTTTATTTACATGTGTGTATATGTTGTGTAAAATTGAAGCAGTAGTATGAGTAATGCATATTTTAATTAATTTAATGTACTTCTAATGCATTTTATATAAAATAAATAGCTTTTTGCACTTCTCCTCCTCCCTCCCTTCCACCTCCCTTCTCCGTTTCCCTTCCCCTTCCCCCATACACACTCTGGCAACGCACTTGCTACTCCCCTGGTGTTGCTAGTGTTTATGGACGGTGGTGATCACTTAACATCAGGTGTTAACCCACCTGTTCGTTTGCCTGCTTTTAATATAAAAAAAACTATGTAAAATAAGTAATTAAACCATTTTAAATTTAATTTACATAAATTCGCTTAATGAAGTCGTAAAATTAGTTAAATGACATTATATTTAAATTACTTACTCGAGAGTGGATTCTGTATTTACGGTGTGTTTAATTTTTTTAATTATTTCAAATCCATAATTACATACTACTGTATTTGTGACAAGTGTAATAAATCAATAGCATCTTTTTATAATTACAGTATTCAATGAAAACGAACCAGTCTATTTTTTTAAACGCATTTCACTTATAGTTTGGAGCATAGTCATCGAGTTAGCTGAACGTAAGGACTTACAAAACGGCATGGAAGAACTTTAGTAAGGAACTTCAGTGTTACGAGCTATTTATTTAGTTTTATTTGCACTTAATACCAAGTCAAAAGAAAGTGTACCGATTTAAAATTGATTATTTCCATAAATGAGATTTAATACAATTTAACAACAGTTCATTTGTTTCTTTTTTACGCTTTCACGATTCAACTACTTAAGTAGTATACAATTTGTCAGAGGTACAGAAAACAGGGTTACCATTTCTACCCGAAAAATACTGTTCCAGAGACATTTTAAATCAAAGTTTACATAGGCAAAGTCGCGAGCAAAAGCTAGCTAGCTGATCTTTTACTTGGTACATACGCATTCGCAAGTTCTTTTTATGCTTATAAGATTATTTTTGTATACCATAAGAGAAAAACGAACAGGTCCTGTTGTTAAGTGATCATCGCCGTCCATAGGCACTAACAACACAAGGGGAGTCGCAAGTGCGTTGCCGGCCTTTTAAAGAAGTGTACGCTCGTTTCTTGGAGGTTTGTAGCTTGTAATGGTTTGGAAACACCGCTACTGGGAGTCGATTCCACAGGGTTGAAGTACGAGGCAGAAATGACCTTGAGAACCTCACCGTAAAGGACTCATCGAGATGGTGTGGATGAAGTTTCTGGCGGGTTATACGATAGTGGAATGCAGCGTCAGGTATCAGTCCAAACAAATCTGAACACTCACCGTGGTAGTTGCGATAAAGAATGCAAAGAGGCGCGATATGGCAGTGCCAATGAGTCGAGCCGATCGGATAAACGCCGACGATTTGAGCCGGTCTACATTTGAAGCGGTCAAACGGAAGCAGCTGATATTGAGGCGCTCCAATCCATACACAGTTAGTATGCATCAACAAGTTCGAAGATAATTTAGACAAGAAAAAATATTGCGCTGGACTTAAGAGAACAGTACAATCCGAAGTTAATTCATTACCATCTCTTCCGAACATCGACAAACAAAATACAATCACTGTGTATCGTTTATTATAACGTGGTTAGTGTTTGCGACCCAATCGTGTACACAGTAGCTCACTAAGTTATCGAGTAAGCATCGATTGATCTCCAGCCTCGACATGCGTAAACGTGTTACCTATTATGACGGATGTTACGCCTAGTGTATGGTTTTATTTATTTTATCCGTATGGTTAAATAGAGTACCCATTTTTTATTATCGTCGCTTAATTGATTACTCTATTTGTCACTGCGAGGTTCTATTTATCTGGAACAGTACAGCGGACAAAAATTTGTTACTCTTTACCACCACCCGGGGAGAACGTGCTGGGGAATGTGTGGTACACTTTCTGAGGACGCGAATAACATCAGGCCCCAAGCATAGTGTATGCTGACAGTCTGACACAATAGTCATATACTATCCTGAGTTTAACGATTAATTAATTCATGTAACTGTAATAAGTCATGTAACTAGAAAAGTTTTGAGTATCAAGGTGGACGGATATAGGAGGAAAAGAATACCTAAAAAGATATGGATGGTTTGTGTGAAAAACTATGTGTATAGGTGTGAATACTGAGATGACATCTGACAGGGGAGAGTGGAAAAGGAAAACATGTTATGCCGACCCTACTTAGGTGGGATAAGGATAAGAAGAAGAAAAATAATTATTTCCTTTGATAAACCTTAGTAATGAAATAAAGAATTTTGAAGTGATTATGGTTCAATGATTAGCATTTTTGGATACAGCGTCCATCGAGATAGATTCGAATGCTTGGGAATCAGATAAAGTTTTCGGTGATGGAAAATATCATGATATAACCATAGCATCGTGGTAGGGTTTTACCACTACCACTCTCGAGTTGAAAACCTGTCGCCAAGCATTTATGAGAGTGATTCGGCAGAGGTACTTGAGAGCCAGTCCCTCTTCGTTTAGCGAGACTTTAATATCAATGGTATTATGGTGGAACGCTAAAACACACGTTAGTTTATGAAATATATTACTTATGAGAGTGATTCGGCAGAGGTACTTGAGAGTCAGTCCCTCTTGGTTTAGCGTGCTTACCATCTTAGACTTTATATCAATGGTATTATGGTCGAACGCTAAAACACACGTTAGTTTGTGAAATATATTATTATGTAATATGTCTGTATCGACTAACAAGTAGTGTAGTAAGTTAGGAAAAGACAATACGTTCCGATGAGAACTGTAACGAGTTGGTAATATCATTGTAATTAATATGCCTATATCACAACGTACATATCAATTGAAATGGTACAGTTCCCACATCAATAAATTTACCTGCAATGTGAAACTTTATATCTTTAGAAAAAAGTGAGATATTCTGCTCAGAACTCTATTTTATACAACTTACACTTCGAAATTTACAAATCGTGTTAACAATAAAATAAAATTAGGAAAAAATTCAATAGAAACAAGTATTATAACGCAATATTAGAAAATTTTACATAAACATCAGTTACCTGGCACATTTAATTCTTAAAAATCTTTATAAGTGGCGTTGACTGGGATGTACGCGAAAGCGGAATGGAAGATGAAGCGTGTAAGGTAAAAAATTGGCAAAATGGAACGGGTATTCCGTTTAAAACTTAAAAATTATAATCATATGGTTACAGGTAAATAGTTTCACACTTTATTTTTCACTACAATACTGAAACAAAAAATTAACCTGTGTCCACCATCAGCCTGTCTCTTACCCACTGCAAGGCCAAGGGCCTCTTCCCGAAGGATGATATGAGCATAATCACCACCCCACCCCACGACGTATTTGCTGGCGATTTCAAACTCTGAGAAATCCACAGCTCTATATTTTTCTACATACGGTCGTACTACAAAACATTTCTCAGGTTCAAGTTTCTTCACGACGTTGTCCTTTCCCGTCAGTCGATAGTTTTACCAATTTAAATTAGTACGTGAATTCCGAAAAACTCGTTGGTACATGCCGGGGTTCGAACCTGCGGACATCGTATTGATATTCCGCCGGTTAAACCATTAGACCACAACTATAGCATATGTTATTCAGGAAGTCTTTTTAGAATGGAATCAATAGTTGCAGGAATATCTTTTTAGAAACGTACAAACTTTATATTATTACCACCTTCTGCCCGCGACTTCGTACGCGTCGAATAGTTACTTTGGGCTAAATATATTATAGACTGTCCACAATTACTATACTTGCTTAATTTTAACACCAACTTTCGCGGTCATTGTACTAGACTGTTTCATATTACTTTCTATATAAATAACGTTTCCTTTAATAATCCGATTGTTAACATGTGTCGCTCATATAATACTATCACTAATTGCGTCTCCTGCTGTGCCGATACCGACTTGGACATATTTCATCTTAGTCTGAGTAAATTTCTCCTTAATATTATATATATTTTTAAGTTAGCATACTTTTAAGATTGTATGATTATATTTGTTTAGCATAAATGTGCATGCATATAGTTTTGAATAATATAGCTGTCAAAAAAATAAACTATAAATTTTAATTGTAAACATAGTTACTTATTATCTGTAATGTGTGCCTTGTAAATAAATAAATTAAAACGCAGCGGAAGCTCTCAAAAGGAAAAAACAAACTATTTTGAAACATTCTTCATTGGTGCTCCGCTCCTATTGGTCTTAGCGTAATGATATATAGCGTATATATATAGCCTTCCTTGATAAATGAGCTATCTAACACCGACAGGATGTTTTTCAATCGGTCCAATAATTCCTGAGATAAGCGTATTCGACCAAACAAACAAATTCTACAGCTTTATAATATTAGTATAGATTATATTTATTTACGTCTATGAAAACAGTCTTATAATTCCCACCATTCTGTTTGTGGGGTTATCGTGTCTTACCCCAAGCGGAAGCGGTCAAACTTGATTTCTCGCCAAAGATGAATGATGCCTTTACAATGGATACCGTAAAACTCAATAGTTATTTATTATAAAATAGTTTATCGTTGCATAAAACTGTTTTATCACCCGCATTATAAGTGCTTTATTGAGGACAGCAGAGCGCTTCTAACTGCACTATCTTTCATAGCGTTCGTACCTTTTGTTGTTTTTTTTAAACGATATCACAAGGTCCAAGAGATTACGTGTCCATAGGTTTTCATAAAGTGAGCTCAATGGAGAAACAATATTGCGTATAAGACAATCACTTAGACAATAGATCACAAATCAGGTACACTGCAGGGTCATGGGTCTTTTCCCGAAGAAAGGTATGAGCATTCTTCACCACGCTAGCCCACGACTTATTGGCGATTTCAAACTCCGAGAAATCCATCGTTCTATATTTTTCCCACGCACGATGATACTACAAGCACCTTTCTCCGATTAAGGTTACCAATTGAAATCAGTAAATGTACGTGTATTCTGACAAATTCGTTGTTGCATTCCGGGATTTGAACTTGTTGACCATTACGACTGTCTTGTGTGATGTTTTGTTATATGCTGTATATATATATGCATTCTTTTTAAAAATAAATACAATAAATAATGCTGTAATACATGTACAGTAATTGACAGACTGCGGTATACGTGTATTCTGACAAATTCGTTGTTGCATTCCGGAATTTGAACTTGAAGAGATCAGATTGATATTCCACCGGTAAAACCACTAGACCATTACGATTGTCTTGTGTTATTTGTTATATGCCGTATATATATGGGCATTCTTTTTGAAAATAAATACAATAAATAACAAGTAAACAATAAAACAATAAATATAATAAACAATAAGTAATACATGTACAGTAATTGACAGACTGAGGTAAAACCGAGTACTAAAACTCGAATGAAAATTTCAACATTTTTAAAATAATTCAAAATATATATACGTCCAGAATTGGCAATTATTGTTGAAAATCGTGACTGGCCCAACGTCCAACTGCGCCACCCTTCACCGGTATTGTTCAACGACCCCACGCTCTGCGAGCTGACATACATACATCGATATCTCATTGAGATTTAAAGCCTAACGGTCGACTGACATTTCCCGGTTTACTAAGCGTTCATACTCGTTTTGTGTAAGATTTTGTTTGTTTCTTTAATTATTTCACAAAATTTAATACTCGACAACACTGCGTTTTCATAAACGTTACGCAGAAAATTGTTTCTGAAAATACATTTCATTTGATGCATTATAAGGAATCGTTTATAGTGATTTTTTTAACTTGAAAGCGAGGTTGCGTGCTGCGATGTAAGATACAATGAAGTTAGTTTGAACTAATGTATTGTAACGCGACTGGTGACTGTTCGGAAACGTTCGCCTACGGTTCGCGACGTACTTCATTCGAGAACTATTTTCTCAAACAGTAGTTCTCAAACTCTTACGCAACGTCAGTAATTAATATTGTAATTACATACTATATGTAATAAATAATTCAATGTTGTTTATAGTAGTACTTTTACTACCTATCTCCATAATATATTTCTTGACAAACAATTTCTTTTCAATATAAATATTATTGTTTATAATGTGTTATGTTTTTATTCAAACACTTATTCCCTAGTATTTAATTTTCTTGTTCAAACTTTTGAAATAGTTCAAAACGAGTGAAATGTATTAAAATATTATTATTCATATATCCATACAAAAGAGGTTATACCCTCAAAAACATATAATCACACACATACTTTTATTTATTACCTTATATTTATTACAACTATAAGGTACTTTTAAAGAAAACATTTTTATGTACAGAGAATGCCCAAAACCCTACTGGTAACCCAGAACAAAAAATAGTTTAACATTATTTATCTTAACATATCTTGGAATTATGGCTGAATTTTAGTAAAATTAAAATTAGTAAGTTAAAAATTTACACAAACCTAGCATGTACCATATCATTTTTTATAAATCATAACAAAAGTTACAAGTAAATGATTGAAGTGCACTTATCACTTGACTAAGTGCAGACATTTTACTAAGTCAAGATAAAAAAAAAAACACTATTCCAAGAAATAAATCTTCATCTCAAAATGCATAACAGCGTAAGTCTGTATCAGCTAGTGCTTACTTACGCCAGTATTCTTCGCGCCACAAGAATCATTTTCATGTAAAATCGAGGTCTATCCACTAAGTGCAGACATTTTACTAAGTCAAGATAAAAAAACACACTATTCCAAGAAATAAATCTTCATCTTAAAATGCATAAGAGCGTAAGTCTGCATCAGCTCGTGGTTACTTACGCCCGTATTATTCGTGCCAGAAGAATTATTTTCATGTAAAATCGAGGTCGATCGAAATTCTTTTGTAACCTGCAATGCGTTGCTTTATACCTAGATATTACTTTCCTTGGCCTGATGAACCCGACCTATGTAGGCAAAGCTTTCATCTCATTCCCGTAATATTTCAGACCTTTTTTCCTTGCGATTTACGATGAATTCGCTGTATCCGTTTCTGTTATTAACGTTCTTTGTTACTTCGAGAGGGATGCTTGAAGTATTTTTTATCCATTTCATTTTTTGTCTCCGTAAAAGATATAATATGTACTTTCATTTTTAATTATGTTGAAAGTCGAAATCATTTTTTTAAATAACGATATATGTACAGTATGAAACAAAGGTCAAGTTTACCATAATATCTCATACAGATTTCTTTGTAAATGCAAAAGAAAAATGGATACGAATTGATGAAAAATACTTTAAGGAATGTATGTAACAATTGATTGAAATGAAAAACTTGTTACTTGAGAAAATAGACGCAGAAAAATAAATTATTTTATTATTACATTTATTTGTATTAGTGAATAACCATTTGCATTTTTATGTTATTTTTGGTTTTGTTTTATGTATAACAGATAGTAATAGTGTTGTTGATTTTTTTAGTTGGGTATTTTATTTTTTAAGGTAAATTTAAATATTTAGTTATTTTTCTTTTATATTTCTTTAACACGCGCCATTTCAATAGTGTAAGCTGTGTTTATAGAAAATATAATAACAAATTGTAAGATTAATGAAAGACAGTTTCGTAGACCTAAGAAAAACCCGTTCCAGTTTCTTGGTTTGAAATCATGGAAATAAAAAAAAAATCACCTTAACAATTATTTCCAAATGTTAATAAGTCCAAGATATACAATAAACCAAACAAGAAAGATAAGACAAGACAAGAGTTTAGAAATAATTATAAGTCGCACAATTTATGTCCCAGTAAATTGTAACTAGTTCCCTTGACCTCAAATACCTTGACCTCGGTAAACGTGGAATGAGAATATATGATTATCTCTGATACAATAGACACTTCTAGTTGGACTATTTGCTTTTTTAACTAAATATATAAAATTGGACGACATATTTTTCAAACCTATTTGGTGTCAAGTTTTAAAGTTACAACAACGATTTTAACACTTATGAAAAATTTGTTCTTTCTATCAGTGGCGTTTCCTTAACCAATTCTCATTCTTTCCGAAACTATATTGGTTAAGCATCATCCTCATAAGCCTGTAACAGAGGGCAATAGACCTATTCCCGATTCAGGCAACAGCCAAAGTCGAGGTGTGCCGTGCACCCTTGAGCTAGTTGGCAAAACAAAATCGGCTGAGTGCCTTAAGCGCTCGCCTTAGTAGCCCGGTGAAGCTGTTAACATCTTATTGGGTCAATAGCGTAGTCAGTTCGAAAAAAAAAGCCCTATTCCCGAAGAAAAGTTTGAGCATAATCACCACGCCATCCCATTACGTATTGCCGCTTTCAAAATTTGAGAAATCCACATTTCTATGTTTTCCACATACGGTGGTAGTACAAGAAAAATTCTCAGGTTAAGATCACGATATTTTCCTTTACCAGATGCCGAATACAGTCACTGTAATGTACAATCGATTTAGGTTCGAAATCCTATGACTCTAGATGAATTGGTATTCTCTTAAATAAGTTTTGATTAAAATCCTTTCACTAATCTACAATACTACAGTAAATCCAAGTAGAAATATAAGCGATGTTAACTAATCCGTCACTCTACAACTGCATTTTCGCTCGCGATGACAGCAAATGCGCCCGCGCATGTGTATTGTTCTCCATAACCAATGACATCGTCAACAAGACAGATTTACTGGTGTACATTCATTAGTTTTATTGTTACAGTACAATGAAAAGTCGATTTAGAATCAGATTCGTGCGTAGGTTTGAAAGGAACAGTATAATATGCAGAAGTTTAAATATAATCTTTTGAACGGATAAAATTAGTTCAGATAATCAAGAGAATATCGTCCACTTTTATCAATATTGTAAAGCAGTATTTGTTTACGCTTCGCAATATTACTTTTTGTTAAAAATGTTGAGAAACGTGTACTTAAAAATGAAATGAATGAATATTTGTAACTTTTCCGTGGGACTATTTGCTAATTTCTCCCGGCTGGTGCGTTCACTCCTTTTTATAATAAGGGGTCCTACAAGTGTAACGTGAAGGGGCATTTACGCAGACCGGCATGACTACGACGACTGACAAAGGATGGCATACCTCTCCGGTGGTCACCGTTGTTTTAAGATTGTACTGTGGTTACCATCAGGAATAGTGCAGTCACTTTGACGTGCTACAATAAAAAAAGCACAGAACATAAAACATGGCAAGATGTTATAGATGTTTTATCGCAAAAAAGTGCCCGTCAATGACATTCAACTTCCTAAAACTTATAAATATGAGTTCCAAATATGTATTTACACGCTCTTTGATGAATAATAAATACATTGGTTCAATACATTTACTTACGGTTTGAATTTGTATGTTAATAATGACGAGATTGTTTCCTGTAGTAAAATATCAGGATCATTTTACCCCATTAGGAGAATGAATTTCCCTTATTCATGCTTTTGGATTAGCCGTTCTATGATCCGTATTATCCGTCAGTATAGCAGTGTTAAAGTTTTATGAGGTAGTTAAATACGGTTGTGCTGTAACAAATCAAGCGTCTTCTGCTCCGATGGAACACTTAACAGCTTGTTACGTTAGTTGTACCTCCAAATGGGCCTTAAATACTTTTGACGCTACAAGTTTAACGTACGGTTTTGGAGTTATAATTAACCGATTAATAATCAGAACATAAAGATTGCTTATTCATCTTTTTCCAACTATTTATTATTAATTGCTGCAAACTACTATTATATGTTGCAATCACATTTCTTGCTATAAATATTTAAGTATCAAAAATAACAAAATCATTTTACATAATATAAAACAAAGTTCCCAACCGCGTCTGTCTGTCTGTTCGCGATAAACTCAAAAACTACTAAACGGATTTTCATGCGGGTTTCACCAGTGGATAAAGAGATTAATGAGGAACGTTTTAGTATATAATTTGTCAAGGTTTTTTTATAATCAGGTTGGGACAACGTCTGCCGGGCCAGCTAGTGTATAATATGGATACATTCTATTTTCGCATACCAATTTTCATGATAATTAGTTAAACCCCAAAGCATTTGATGTGATACAGCGTCACCTACTAGCGAGTTACAATAACTTAAAATACGTCTCCGAACACTTTATTGTTTCAACATAATACATAGAAATCGGTCAAACGAAGTTGAAGTACATTATTCTCAAATATATCATACTATTTGCCCACCCGGCTTTCCACGGCTGTAATCTTTACCAAAATGAGACCAAATTTTCATTTTACAGTGAGACCATGTAAAGAAAAAGAAATGGTAATTGTATAACATTAACCTGTCAATATTTTTGAAGGTTTCTCTACTTTACGTACGGTACCCTTCTGTCTCACACACTCACCTATTTTTTATACAAAGTTTTTTAATCTAAATTTTTCGTTTTCCGTAAGATTTTTCTAATACTTTCTTTCATACAAACCATGTACTGACATTTAAAAACATAACCAAATAATAATTAATCAAATGCAACCGTTTTGAAGTGAAGCGCTTACATACAATCGGCAACCGATGTTTATTAATATAGATATACCAATATGCATTTATATATATGGATTGTTAATCAACTGTGGTTCAAACACATTCGTGTACCCGTAAAAGGCAATCGACGCCGACGCGTGTCAAAACAAAAGCCTTCGGATGAACAATTAACAGCTAATAAAGCAGTCCCACACGTATCGGTTACGGTTGTATTGAGCCGGTCGTTGGAAAGTTGTCTCACGATTTGGAAGAGACGTCGGTATTTATTTTTTAAGTTAATACACTTCGACACTTTACAATACGCTCGGTTACGCTTTGTTAGCATGTCATGACGCGAAATCACAACTTTAAAATACCGCGCAACGCGCTTAGAGAAGTTCTAACTTAAAAAAAAAATTAATTCGTGCAGCGATTGGATTCTATAAATTACAGCTTAGCGATAGATTTTCAACACGAGCTCTTTACAATATAAGTATTATGAAAAACGAAAATAGAGGATAGTTTCTTTTCAAAAGTAATTAATTTGCGATATGACGTTTTAAATCTCGAATTAATTGCTTTTTTCGCGTTTCTCGTTTCACGAACGCTTGTAAATTTCTTAAATAGAATAAACATTTTATCTTATACATTAATAGATTATATGATTGATTGCTAATACTTTTAGAAGTATATAAATTATCCATATGTTAAATGTAAAAAGTGTATGTGTCCCATCATCCCACATCTATATATCATAGACTTTTATGCCAAAATGCACAAATTTATAATTTTTTTTAATCCCAAAAAGCTTAGAAAGTGTATATATATATAATGCAATTGAAACTAATAAGAATCGAAAAGCCAAAACGACACATACATCATTTTGCATTTGCATTTGAAACGCGATATGCGTTAAAAAAACAATTCGAAAATAAGTATTGTATAAGAAAAGACGTGTATAGTCGTAGATTGAGCTAGTATTAAAATTAAATTGGCCTTCGTTGTGCTTCTTTTCCTGTGTATATCTAGCACAGGTTTTACACAATAAATGAGGCTCCCGACTACATACGCTCTACAGTGAATAAATAAAAGGCTCTGTTGATTACGTAAGCTCACTATGAATTTTTACGAAATATATAAACAAACAAACTTCCCACCACCCATCACTTTATTTAACGCGTCAATAATAATTGTATGTACACGCATTAGACAATGCTTTTGAAGTGTGGCGGGCAAACACGCGATACGAACTCCGGAACATCAATGTGTTATTAACAAACAGACAAACAAACAAACGAGGTGTCAAACGTGAGGCGTGACAAATAGGCAAACAAATACTTCATACGTTTGACAGATGCGCTCTAAATAAATATTTGAGTGAAAGTATAATCGTTAAGAAAATACTATAAAGTAATTAAATGTATTTTAAGTATTGGTTATTTTATAATCCTTACTTATAAAGACGATTGAATTTGTTTGTACACTCCTACTATAACTACTCTCAAATTATCATTATGAAATTTTGCATATACACGCTGAGAGAGCTACGGAAATGGTACCTTCATCTAGAAAAAAAATACTGTTCCCAGGAGGCAGGTCAAATCTACGGGTCTCTCGCTCCCGATCGTCGTTAGTAAGATGGTAGGGAGCCAGGTCGGGTGGCTCTCCGTCAGCTGCTATTGCGAGACAGTCATGCTTGCAAAGGAGGGGGCGCAGAGGGAGAGGGAGAGGACCACTAATCTCCCCTTTCGCAATCAACGAACCACACGGTGGCGACGGATAGATTATGACCTTCGGCCACCGTAGACAGGTCCTGGGGGCGATGGACACGGGCATGTCCATCGCCCTGGCAGTTCAAACTGCAAAGACCCATGTGATGGAGGCGCATTGGGCCAATCTATCACTCCCCCTTTGAAGGGTCTACCATCTTTGACCCCTGAGATCGCAGTCGGGGCCCCTCGCAGGGCCAACATCTGTCGGGAGAGCAGATGCAGTGCCAGTCGGCAGTCCCTGCTCCCCCGCCTAAAAGGTATGAAGGCAACATGGGGCTTAAAAAAAAGAGGTTAGGTCAAATCTACATTAACGCGAATGAAGTTGTGAGCAAGCTAGCTAGTTATATTATAATATAACAAGTACCAGCGAATTCGTTCTTACGTAAATGGGTATGCTTATTTGATGAAGACATAATAGTATGTAGCCTACATAAAGCGCTGAAAACTTGCTAGTAAAAGTCTTCTAAAAATGTTTCGAAGTTCGTGAAGCATGCATGTATAAATGAGTTAATTAAAGTTAAAGGAAATTGTAACCAATTAATTTATACTAGTATTACATATTCCTAGATAATAAAACACAAAAGATTTCGAAAAAGTGATACTAAACTCCGCTTTAAAAAGCTACAGTATATCATACAAAATAACGAAATTCATTTCCAAATAAGATGTTTCACAGCGAGGTCAAATGGAGGAGAATATTTCTTCTCAACGGAACTCAGCTTGAGTATCCATTTACCTTTTTACAGTCTCAATTTGCACTTTCGGCCACTTTGAGAATCTAAATTTATTAAGGTCGGAGGGAACGGCCATCTCATTGACAGTTGATTCATGAATTCATTTTAAAGGTGCTAATTATTTTCATTAGGGAGTTTTTTTACGGTATTTTCTATTTACACGATACAAATGACATCATAAATAGGATATAACCACTTTGTGTATACAATGTGTGTAGTTAACTGGGAATATATCGAGTATGAGTTATCGTGCCATGGTAGGGATCAACGTTACTCTTTACATAATTCAGAGAGTGGAAAATTTCGCAAAGGCAAAGTGATTGTAGCATTTATTAATTAATATTGACTACAAAATGGTAACTTTACGATTATTTACTAATCATAATCAAGCCTTTTAAAAGCAATTACAATGCCACGATACCTTTGTATCAATTTATACGTAATACCAAACTTGTTCTACAAATAAGTCTGTAAAGAAGAGAGCACCGTTTACATCATGGCTTTTATACAGACTGATATTGCAATCTCGTAGACCATTTCAGTCTTTCAAAGCATGTATTTAGATTAATGTTCTCATTTACTTGGACTAATTTTTTTTTGTTTTATTACCTGATCTGAGAAAAAAGTAGGTACAGATGATAAACAAACATAAGTCTAAAAATAAGTCGTGGTGGCCTAGTGGTTTGAATATTATTTCTATGTCCGCAGGTTCGAACCCCGGCATGTACCAAGGATTTTTTCGGAATTCGCGTACATTTACTAATTTAAATTGGTAACACTATCGGCTGACGGTGAAGAAAAACATCGTGAGGAAACTTGAACCGGAGAAATGTTCTTGTAGTAAGTACTACTGTATGTGGGAAAAATATAGAACTGTGGATTTCTCAGAGTTTAAAATCACCAGTACGTCGTGGGCAGGCGTGGTGAATACGCTCATACCTTCCTTAGGGAAGAGGCCTATGGCCCTGCAGTGGGTCTCTTACAGGCTGATGACGAAGTCCAAAAAGCACATTAAGTTTTAACAAACTCAATTACCGGTTTATTGTAATTAAAACCAATAGATCGCAGTTCTTCCGCCACATGAACTCACAGTGTGATAGAGTTACACAAAATACCAGCAAGGCTTAGAGAATGAAATTTGAGAAAAAAGGATTTTTTTTCTTGGACCTTTTCTATATGTTGCACTTGCAGATTTTTTTTTAAATTATTCGCAGTTGCGTTTTCCTTCCAATTTTTAGAAATATATGATGGACGTTAATTTATGAAGTATAGTCATGTACTGTGAGAATCTAAGTTAACATTCTAGATTGCAATAGATTATTCTCTCTCTAAACTCTGGAAGAACTCTGGGCTGGTAGAGTTAGATTTGAGAAATTGTTTTTACGTTTGTTTTCCTGTATTAAGAAAATTTGTAGGGCAATTAATAATCACGCTACGGCATTTAAGAACGAAGCAATTACCACACAAAATATAAGTTACAACATACGAGAAGCGAATACGAATTAGCATTGCAAAATACCCGTAGGGCATGACACGGGGTATCGGAGGTCAAGGACGAATTGGACAACTGATGAAAATCTAATGTTACTGTGATCGGCCGAACTGCGAATGCCTATGTCAACAAAGACTCACGTCAAGCAGATCGATCGCTTGGTCGTTCTCTACGTAATATGTGCTTCATATGAAATTTATTGGTTTTATATCTAAGTGCGTAAACATTTCAAATATTTAAGAAAATATATATGAGAGTGGAACCACGTTGTACATTCAGCAAGCATAGAAAATCACCTTCATAGTTATTATTTTACGATCATTAGTAAATTAGTTTCAATTACGTTAGTGGAACCGAATTAAAATCAACGTGAATTTTATACAACTAAAGGTCAATAAATACTTAAATATAATACACTAGTTGCGCCCGCGACTCCGTCCGCGTGGAACCTAATGTAAAGAAACAGTGACTAATAAAATCATCTGACTGTATTAAGACCATTTATAATCAATTTTTCTCTCGTACTTAAGTCACTTCGTCATTAAAATTACAATAACTTTTGATAGAGTGAACTGATGTTAATGAAATGAAGACTAAATAATTACTCGAGAACATACTTTATGATGCAGGCAAGACAATTTCAGATGGACAAAAAAGGTAACAGAGTGGGTGCCACTAGGTTACAAGAGAATACCAGGAAGACCAAAAAAAAAGGTGGCGGGATATTTTCCATCAAAGATGTGGAGCAGATTGGATGAGAAAGGCAAGGGAGAGGGACCTGTGGAAAAAACTAGGGGAGGCCTACGCCGAGGAGGCGACTACAATTTAGATAAGGAAGTGGAAATAAATTTGTACGGAAAAAAAGAGTAGAATAAAGGCTTTTTTATTTATTTTATTATACTTTATGATTTAGAGGTTTTATCATGAACGCAGCACTTTAGCAGTGAGTGTTCAAACAAACAGACAGACAGGTATTCCTAAAATTGACTGAAATGTATTTTATTACTTATTCCAAGACATCTGCAACAATTCATTTACGTTCTTATTGTATTTATAGAAAATACCTAAATATAAGTAAAACAGAATAATTCTTGTTTATAACAGCATTATTTGGGGTGTAAGGGGTGTCGAATAACATCGAAGACTTGAGACATCCAAGCCAACCTAACCTGCACGTGGTGCACCCTGCTGAATAACGGACGAGGCAATGGCGAAAGCGGGGCGGTAGGGGTTTACAGCCCGACTGGCTGGGTCGCAACCACGATGTGTATGGTGAAAAAGCCCGTCATAGTGATTCGCTTCTGCGGGTCGCGTTTCGGGATCAGCCTGTGCATATCCAGCCTTTCGCAGGCCGGCATGACAGTGGCGATCGGCGATGAATACTGTGTCACTCGGTGGTCGCCATTGTTTTTGGATTGTACTGTGCTTAGAGCATCAGGCACAGTGCAGTCATTTTACCATGCTACAATAAAAAAAAAGTTCTTAAGAATATTATTACACAGTTGTTCGTGAGTGTACAACAAAACAAAAATCATTGACTTCTCAAAGAGGCAGGTGCGTGAATGAACTAAGTCGTGTCTCGGGTCAACGAACTCTAACAAACAGGTGATTTTCTATAAGCCTTATATCAAAGCGACACAGTCCACATTACATCTACTCATAATAACTATGTTGATGAACGTAATTGTCTAAAATTAAATTAATGCTTCCGGAGAACAGGTACAAAACAGTCTTATAAATTCATTCAAATAAAATTATATTGTATCGTTATTACTTTATATATTTCCTGTTTTAGTTAGCTAATGACTTTAAGCATTATAAAGAAGCACGTATACATAAAATTATATTATATAACATTTAAATTGTATGGGATTTAGACAGGAATTAGAAAGACTTTTATTTGGATTTTATTGGGAAACCTAAGTCTGTTATGTGGTTTTTATTATTTATTCATAACTATCAGGCCCAGCAGACGTTGTCCCGTCCCGATTATAAAATAAATCCTATATACCAAAACGTTCCTCATGAATCACTTTATCTACTGTTGAAAACCGCATGAAAATCCGTTCAGTAGTTTTTGAGTTTATCGCGAACAGACAGACAGACGCGGACAGACTTTGTTTTATACTATGTAAGGATCTTGCATTATTTTGCCTTACATTTTATAATATTGTTAATACGTTATTTTAATATAGCTTGGTTATTATGCACAAGTTAAGTGGATGGGAAACAATAACACGGAACAAGGATCATGAGATGTCACATAAACTTTGTAGAATGTTCGGGTAAGGAGGCCACCGTTTTATTGAAACACTGAAGCTATCGCAAGATACATTGCAACAGTTCCCTGCTTGATAATGGCAGTAATCATCTTAGTAATCGTAGTTAATAAAGAAGAAAAAGAAGCTCATTTGATCTAGTTACATCTCAAAAGAAATTAACTGTCATACCCATAGCAATTATTAGCAAAAATTACTATGATATGATAAAAATGAAAACAGATAATTTCTATTACCTTTATACCTAAAAGGCTTATATAAAAGTAATAGATTTATGAATATATTTAATATTAAAGGTACCGATACCACTCAGTTTCTAAATCGCTCAGCAAAAATTGTTTTTTCTATTAAAAGTGTCTTTATCAAAACTTATTAAAGATCTTCGGGTAAAACGGTATTTTTATATTTGTGGTTAATTCGATTCCATTCAAGCTTTTATGAAAACCCTGACATTGTTATTTCTAAACACTTTCATTCTATGAAAGATACTGCATTAACTCAATGAATAGGATTCAAGGTACGTCCGAATTCACGAATTTCAAATGCGGGCAAATATAGCGAATGATATATGTGAAAGAGATATACTATATTGTCATTTTAATATTATTTATTTCTTTCAATGAAATGTACAGCTAAAAATTCTTAAATAAAATATACAAGAAAAATGTCAGTTTCGCCAACAATTATTTCAGTACATATATACATTTATATATTTTTTTCTTATATGGCTAACCTATACTTTTCTATATGAAGTATAGATATATAACATTTATAATAAAAACAACTAGCAACATCAACATATAATCAAATAAAACACAACGTATTACAATTTTGCGAATACCGCAACGAAGACAAATAATATCTATATTAAGTGTATGCATGTATGTTATATGTGTTATAATTGTAATATTTATGATTTTAATTGCTTCGCTTTAATTAATTAATATGTTTACTCTTCAGAGTCGTAATGTTAACGAAAGTAGATATAAGAAAACAAATATCCTGAAAACACCTTAAAAACCCTTGGAATGTGAAGTAATTTATTTCAATCGAGATAATAGATCTAAAAATGCTCGTCCATCCCGTAATTTATTATCAAAGACCGTTTTGTAAAACTTTCCGTAAATCTAAAAGATCGGCCTAACATCGATAAAGGTATTAAGTTACTCTTCTAATTCCGGTCAGACGATATTATTGCATCAGGAGAACACGTATCTTACTTAAATTGATCTTAAACTATCTCTCAGAGTTGTACCTAAATCAGAGAGAGAGAGATTAGACCAAGATATATTAGTAGGATCTCTTACGTTTTATATGATAATAAAATACACCTACATTCTCTACATTTAAGTGTTGAACCGAATGGAAGTCGTTAAAAAGGTCGATCACTTGGGAATCCCCTCATATTTTTCTGCTAAGCACGGGACCGCCCCCACAACCGCAAAACCCGTAGCATTTGTAACACAGAAAACACAAAAAAAGTCGCCCACCTTATATTTGTTATATAGCTAATTCGACTGTACGTATAATATACATTTATTTGTTTTTCTAGCACCTATTTCTACCACATCATTCTTTTTTACATTCAAATAGTTATCGTTGTTTTGGATCCGTGTAATGAAAGATTTTTTCGAACTGACAACGATAATGGCCTAGCAAGACCATAACAGCTTCACCGGACTACAAAGGAATGAAAGACTGATGAAAGTGTTATTAATTGACTGAATGACTGGTACAGAATTCCGATAGGCCTGTGCCTCCCTATTATTTGGACTATATGGAAAAAGTTTTAGCTATAAGAATATGAAAAAACTCTTATTTAACGAAACTAAAGAAAAAAAAATTGTAAGTATTAATGAATAAGCGCAATATTACATTATTCAAAAATTTCCAAATATGTTCATTAAAACGTACCCTAAAATACTGCTTGCGTGTTCAATTTCTTCTTTTTCTACAGTTAGACATCGATTTAGTATTTTCTATGATTATTATGATAGTATTCTATGAACAACCTATTACTTTAATTAAAATACAATTCAATCTAGTTCTGTAAATCGAGAATTTTCAACGTGGCTGAGTAACATTTTAGCGACCATCAAGCATCTCCTCAAAGGGAAATCTTTTAAGCAACTAGAAGTATAAAGTTTATCAAAGTTGACTAAAATGAATTATATATATTTAATGTTTTTGTTCACTAAATAACATACGAGTATATTAAAATAAGTTTAGAAATGTTAGAGAACTGAAGAGTCTGACTGTATATTGGAATTAAATACTTTTTAGTAAAATCATATGGTATTTTCTGCATTATCAAAGCCCAAGAACTTGTTCTTCCAATTATTGATTGTCCTTATTGGCAAGTGGAAAACTTTTGAACAGTAATATATCTAACTCACATATAATTATAGCTTTTCGTAGTAATGACAAAATTAACCATCCACTTTCAATTTGATAATACACGTATTACATGTGGTGGGGGTGTAATGGGCGTCGAATAACATCTTAGACTTCAGACATCCAAGCCAACCTCACCTGCACGTGGTGCACCCTGCTGAATAACGAACGAGGCAATGGCGAAAGCGGGGTGGTAGGGTTTTAAAGCCTGACTGGGTCGCAACCACCATGTATATGGCGAAAAAGCCCGTCATAGTGATTCGCTGCTTCTGCGGGTCGCGTTTCGGGATTAGCCTGTGCATATCCAGCTTTTCGCAGGCCGGCATGACAGTGGCGACCGGCGATGCATAGTGTGTCACTCGGTGGTCGCCGTTGTTTTTGGATTGTACTATGCTTAGAGCATCAGGTACAGTGCAGTCATTTTGCCGTGATACAATAAAAGAAAAAACAAATATACATGAACAAAGTTCAAAACAATGAATAAAAACACATGAACCTGATATTTCAAAATAAAAACATTATCAATGATGTTTCTAATCAAAAAATCATTTACAAGTTACTTTTGATTTTACTCAGCACGTTTTTTTAAGTCCCAAATAAATTCCTTTTTCTATATTATATGGTCTCCCCGTGAGAGTAGATCTTCGTAAACTAAGGAGAAAAAGACTCAATAAATAATGTTGGTTGGAAAAAACCTGACCATTTTCTTTAATATTTCATCGAAAGCTTTCCCCCGAGGTTTTACACAGTTTGAACACGTTTGGAGTGTTTCGTGTTTTATTGCTCAGACATTTTCGGTAATAAATAATGCGTGATATATATCATAGCATTATCGGATTTTATAATAAAATGTTATAAACGGAGGCACGGGTTATATTAACTTTAATGTCATATAAAATAAAGTATGAAAATATTAAAAGTGACAGAAAAGTTGTGAAGTAATAGGCTGAGATTATATAGGCATGTCCTGAGGAGGGATCAGGTTTATATTTGATAACTTTTAAGTAGAAAGATTCATGAATATGAGTATCGGAAGACTGAAGAACGTATGACCAGATTTTATGAGGCTTGATACGTGTATACGTGTATATTCATTCGTAAAAGTTGTGAAAATGAACTGCTTATAGAGGAATTGGATGGGGAACCTTTTTGTGCCAACCCTAATAAGGTGGGATAAGAATAATATGATTATTATGGAAAAGAGGAGTCTGACCTTACAATGAACCCTATGGTATATACCGAAAGAAAAATATCATGACATAAATGTAGCATTGTGTTAAGATATTTTTATTGTTGGCTAAGCATCGACTGACGTATTTCGCGACAGCTAGAGGTCCAGTTCTCACTATAGGACTTTGTAAAGTTTGTGATGGGAAATCATTGGTCAAGTAGGGTTTTTATTTATAGGTGTGTGTTGTTTTTTCCTGCAATTTTGAAGCTATTTTTTCAAGACATATTTTGATTTTGGTAAAGTGAGATTGAAATAATAGCAGTAAAGTTTTAGTAAATTACTCACTATTTTAGTGCAATATGAGGTATGTAATAGAGAAATAAAGACAGTACATAATCCAGAAATAATGTTTCCATCATATAAAACGATTGATAATAGTAAGGAAAATGCTTCCGGGGCAGCATTTGAAGAAGAGGAAATCATTATGAAACTGCAACAATTATGTATATACATAAACACAGATAAAAGTAATTCCGACGTATGATGTGGTTATTAATTCCGTGTTTAATTTATCATTATTTATTTTATGAATATATTTTAACGTTTAAATTACAATTTAACTCTATCAACTTGATATTTTATAATGTAAACTATACTGAGTGTATAGTAAACGCCTACAAAAAAGGGAAAGGAACTACGTTCCAACTGGAGGTCCATGGACCTCTCAAGCTTTTTTTACATTACTGCCAATATACGTAGGTTAGTTTTTATTTTAATTGAACCCGGTAGATGATGTTACGAACGGGTTGTAGGCTTATTGGGACAGAAGTTACTGGGACAACGTACTGGGAAGACATTTATCGGCAATATATGTAGGTTATTTGTTATCTTAATTGGACCTGGTAGGTGATGCTGCGAACGGGTTCTAAGCTTATTTTAAAATATTTCTCACATACCAACTGGGTATATGTTTGAGTGAGTCCCTGGATAGTTGGGATTCATAATTTGAAACAGTAGGTATCGCTGCAATCGGGGTTTTGGATTTATTTAGATTTTTCACGTTTAAAAGTACAATCGAAACCGGTAATAACCGATTTGGTGCTGACGAAGTCGCACGGGTCAGCTAGTTACAAATAAAAATGACCAAAAACTTGTATACGTTTTACGCAGTACCGCTTTATGCATACATACATAGCTATAAATATACATTTATAACCAACAGATATTAGTTCGAAACTAGTATTATAGAGGCGCTGATTGGAAAGAACAAGTGCAACCTCTATTTATATAACGTACTCTGTGGGTGCTAGGCAGTAATGACAAAATTTACCATCCACTTTCAATTTGATAACACACGTATTAATTGTGGTGGGGGTGTAATGGGTGTCGAATAACATCTTAGACTTGAGACATCCAAGCCAACCTCACCTGCACGTGGTGCACCCTGCTGAATAACGAACGAGACAATGGCGAAAGCGGGGTGGTAGGGTTTTAAAGCCTGACTGGGTCGCAACCACCATGTATAGGGCGAAAAAGCCCGTCATAGTGATTCGCTGCTTCTGCGGGTCGCATTTCGGGATCAGCCTGTGCATATCCAGCTTTTCGCAGGCCGGCATGACAGCGGCGACCGGCGATGGATAGTGTGTCACTCGGTGGTCGCCGTTGTTTTTGGATTGTACTGTGCTTAGAGCATCAGGCACAGTGCAGTCATACAATAAAAAGTTGCCGTGATACAATAAAAAAAAACAAATATACATGAACAAAGTCCAAAACAATGAATAAAAACAAATGAATCTGATATTTCAAAATAAAATCATTATCATTGATGTTTCTAATCAAAAAATCATTTACAAGTTACTTTTGATTTTACTCAGCACGTTTTTTTAAGTCCCAAAAAAGTCTTTTTCTATATTATATAGTCTCCCCGTGAGAGTAGATCTTCGTAAACTAAGGAGAAAAAGACTCAATAAATAATGTCGGTTGGAAAAAAACCTGACCATTTTCTTTAATATTTCATCGAAAGCTTTCCCCCGGGGTTTTACACAGTTTGAACACGTTTGGAGTGTTTCGTGTTTTATTGCTCAGACATTTTCGGTAATAAATAATGCGTGATATATATCATAGCATTATCGGATTTTATAATAAAATGTTATAAACGGAGGCACGGGTTATATTAACTTTAATGTCATATAAAATAAAGTATGAAATTAGTAAAAGTGACAGAAAAGTTGTGAAGTAATAGGCTGACATTATATAGGCACGTCCTGAGGAGGGATTCAATTTATATTTGATAACTTTTAAGTAGAAAGATTCATGAATATGAGTATCGGAAGACTGAAGAACGTATGACCAGATTTTATGAGGCTTGATACGTGTATACGTGTATATTCATTCGTAAAAGTTGTGAAAATGAACTGCTTATAGAGGAATTGGATGGGGAACCTTTTTGTGCCAACCCTAATAAGGTGGTAGTGTGTCACTCGGTGGTCGCCGTTGTTTTTGGATTGTACTGTGCTTAGAGCATCAGGCACAGTGCAGTCATACAATAAAAAGTTGCCGTGATACAATAAAAAAAAACAAATATACATGAACAAAGTCCAAAACAATGAATAAAAACAAATGAATCTGATATTTCAAAATAAAATCATTATCATTGATGTTTCTAATCAAAAAATCATTTACAAGTTACTTTTGATTTTACTCAGCACGTTTTTTTAAGTCCCAAAAAAGTCTTTTTCTATATTATATAGTCTCCCCGTGAGAGTAGATCTTCGTAAACTAAGGAGAAAAAGACTCAATAAATAATGTCGGTTGGAAAAAAACCTGACCATTTTCTTTAATATTTCATCGAAAGCTTTCCCCCGGGGTTTTACACAGTTTGAACACGTTTGGAGTGTTTCGTGTTTTATTGCTCAGACATTTTCGGTAATAAATAATGCGTGATATATATCATAGCATTATCGGATTTTATAATAAAATGTTATAAACGGAGGCACGGGTTATATTAACTTTAATGTCATATAAAATAAAGTATGAAATTAGTAAAAGTGACAGAAAAGTTGTGAAGTAATAGGCTGACATTATATAGGCACGTCCTGAGGAGGGATTCAATTTATATTTGATGACTTTTAAGTAGAAAGATTCATGAATATGAGTATCGGAAGACTGAAGAACGTATGACCTGATTGTATGAGGCTTGATACGTGTATATTCATTCGTATAAGTTGTGAAAATGAACTGTTTATAGAGGAATTGGATGGGGAACCTTTTTGTGCCAACCCTAATAAGGTGGGATAAGAATAATATGATTATTATGGAAAAGAGGAGTCTGACCTTACAATGAACCCTATGGTATATACCGAAAGAAAAATATCATGACATAAATGTAGCATTGTGTTAAGATATTTTTATTGTTGGCTAAGCATCGACTGACGTATTTCGCGACAGCTAGAGGTCCAGTTCTCACTATAGGACTTTGTAAAGTTTGTGATGGGAAATCATTGGTCAAGTAGGGTTTTTATTTATAGGTGTGTGTTGTTTTTTCCTGCAATTTTGAAGCTATTTTTTCAAGACATATTTTGATTTTGGTAAAGTGAGATTGAAATAATAGCAGATAAGGCGTATCCACAGTTAAATCAAAACGGCCTAATAAAGTTTTAGTAAATTACTCACTATTTTAGTGCAATATGAGGTATGTAATAGAGAAATAAAGACAGTACATAATCCAGAAATAATGTTTCCATCATATAAAACGATTGATAATAGTAAGGAAAATGCTTCCGGGGCAGCATTTGAAGAAGAGGAAATCATTATGAAACTGCAACAATTATGTATATACATAAACACAGATAAAAGTAATTCCGACGTATGATGTGGTTATTAATTCCTCTATAGATAATCCTCTATCGAGATGGAGAAGCATTGTGTCTGACCTCTGCCCCAACAGTTTGGGGACATAGGATCCCAAGAGAGACAGAGAGAGAGAGATAGATAAATTCGTTTATACCTTTTTAATTAATGTATACATAGGAAAGTATTTCTCATAGAGATAGATAAATTTATACCTTTTTAATTAATGTATACATAGGAAAGTATTTCTCATAAAACGTAAACTTAATATAATTGTCAAAAATTACTTCTTAAAGCGCTCAAGAAACGTGACAAAGGATTCCATCATTGTTGTTATTAAGCGAAAAGAATTTAATTCCTCTGACCTCACAATAAAAAGGAAATGTTTGTTTCAGTGGGAAGTGATGAGAAATGACAGGAATTGTTAAAGCTTTCATTAACCCTAAGGGTTGAGGGACAAAGGGTGTAATTACGCAGACTTATTTAATTTTACATTTTATTCTATAACGGCATTTACTGACAGACTCTTTCCTTTTATTATAACGCTAGACTTAAAATGCGTAATTATTATCAAAGGCATCTATGAGTTCAAAGTGATATATAGGTGGTTGTCGAAAGACTTGTGGCTTGAAGATGGTATGTATATGGATAGCTCTGATAAATACATTCTTTGTGTGGTATTTACTTACACTTCTATGTGTTTGCACAGACCTGTCTCTCCATGTTTTGTCGCTTCCTCTATTTACCCTTTATTCTTGAGTAATATGTTTTCACCTTCAGCATTAATCTCAGGAACTACTGGTCCGATTTGAAATTCTTTCAGTGTTAGATAGCTCATTTATCGAGGAAGGCTATATAGGCTATATATCACCACACCAAGACCAATAGGAGCGGAGCACCGATGAAGAATGTTTCAACGTTTTTTTTTCCTTTGGATAAATTCCGCTGTATGTTAGCGTTAGCTCCAAATAATTATTTCAGGTGGACGAAGTCGCGGGCAGAAGCTAGTATCCTATAAAACCTGACATTTTCATTAGACTTTTTGTTCCTTCCACCTAGTGTAAGGTAGTCAACAGTTGTCCGTAATAATATCTCTACATATTTCGTGTAAATCAGTCCAATTATCTTTCAGTGGAACATAGATGGAAAAACTCCGCTTTAACCAACAATTCCAGCCTTAATAAACGTCTACTTTCTTATTAATATGCTAAAAGCTAGGCTTTCTGTGATTTCGTGAATATGTTTTATTTGCTAGCTCATAGAATACTTTACAAGATTGAATGTGTTATGTAATTCCGTTATATTATTCATTTTTGCTTCCATGAACTCTCATTAAATAATTCAGGAAAAGCGCTAACATTCATTAGTACCTTCATATCAACAATTACTGGGTACGCTTGTTTCGCTTATCTTAACTATTTATTATACAAAAACCCATTAAAGGAATATAAAACAGACCTTCATGAATCAAATTACAGTTCACTTTTCAACTTTCCATCAAATACCTAGAATGTTGTGTACGCTAGTAAAACATTTCTCTGTACTAAATGAATTAGCAACGCTCCCTAACACAGAAGTTCCTTTCTGCTGTCTAATTATCGTGTCTACGTTACTCTACAGCTAATTGTTCTCGGCCCGCAGTTACGTAATCAATTTCAAGGTTTTTTTCTAAATAGGTCACTTTTATTTCCTTCACTTAACAGCTTTCTGTGTTTTCATTTATAACTGGCGTGTCACCTGATGGTAAGTGACCACCGCCGTCCATAGACACTGGCAACACCAGGGGTGTCGCAAGTGCGTTGCCATCCTGTATTTGGGGGGAGGGGTGTTGCTTCTCCGGCACTCTCACTGACCGAACGAAACGCAACAATGCAAGCACTGTTAGTTACTTCACGTCGATTTTCTGCGAGAGCGTGGTACTACTCCGGTCGAGCCGATCCATTCATGCTGAAACCAGTAATAGCTTCAGCGTGACTCTACCACATATAATTTTTTAGCAAGTTTAGCATGCTATCAAATTAAACTACAGGTAAAAGGTCGGTCGAACAACGCTTCTTTGACAATATATAACCTTGTTATTTTTTATTCATTTCATCTATAACATATGGAATTTTGGCTTCAATAACAAAAATTGAATACAAATTACAACCTAATCGTTCTCTATCACGGTAGTCACATATCAATGGGCCATTATGTAAGCACGAATTGAGCGAATGACTCTACACGATAAGCCATTGAATAGAACTGCCACGGTCATTAGAGGCGGGTTGGTTACCGCCGCGTCGCTGTATTCATTGTACCCATTCATATCGACATTACGAAAATTCATAATTGATCGTGTAATAAATTTCGGTTCTTGACATTTCGTTGATTGATTCGTTTAAATTTTTATTACGAAAATCTAGGAGATTATATTTTTATATTAGCTCTGATAAATGTATTTCTACGTATTATTAGACTTTTCAAGACTTGCTTTCTGTTTAAGAAGAATTTTGTTCACTTATTAATTATGTTTTTTAAGGGATCGATGTGTTTTGTCTATATTAATTGTGGACTGTATTTTTGAAGTGAACACTTCTTTTACTGCGTTAAACAAATTAAGAAAAAATATTTCGTAGGAGAAAAACTTATGTGTTCGCGTTGCCGATAACCTCGACACGTTGGTGACGTACTGTGCTTGCGCCAAACTAGCGACGCGTATTATAGAGGCGTGTGTACATGTAATATTCATATTTTGTATTGAGCTTGTATTCCATCATTTTTTAATTTTTTTTATGTCATAAGGAGGCAAACGAACAGGCGGGTCACCTGATGTAATGTGATCACCACCGTCCATAGACACTAGCAACACCATCGCCAGCCTGTGTATGGGGGAGGGGGAGGGAAAGGAGAAAGGGGGAAGGGAAAAGGGGCGAGGAAGTGGGCCTCTGGCGCTCTCACTGACCGAACGAAACGCAACATTGCAAGCACTGTTACTTCACGTTGGTGTTCTGTGAGAGGGTGGTACTACCCCGGACGAGCCGACCCATTCATCCTGAAACTAGTAATAGCTACAGCGTGGCTCTACCACCTTCATATGTTTAATTAACTAATTAACTGTATTAAAAAAATATATAATTATTGTTGGGAGTGCCATAGAATGTGAGAAGCAGACTAAAGTTAATAATTTCAATTTACAAATTATGAAATTTAAATGAATCAGACTATAAATTATTTAATAAATTAAATTATAATTATTAGTGTACTTATTTACAGCACAACTAGGTATTTATATTTTTTTTAAATTCGCAACTATATACAATACCATATTAGCGGTCCCGGAGGAGGTTGCCCAGCCTTGATAATAAAAAAAAACTCAAATTCAACCGCAGCGCCACCTACCGGCTCCAATTGTGAATCTAAGCCATTCTCGGATCGACTCGAACACGCACACAAAATTTCATCAAAATCGGTCCAACCGTTTAGGAGAAGCTCAGTGACATACACACGTACAGAAGAAATTTATATATATAAAGATATACATAGAATTACATATCTATATATGTACACATAGTTACTCATATCAGGTATAGATTATGATATAGATTTGTATGGTGGTACGGCTTTTTATAAATCCGCCTGGGTAGCTGCCATCCTCAAGTTGAAAACCTGTCGGCAAGCGCCTGTTGGTGTGTTCCGAGAGTTGCATTTGAGATCTAACCCCCTATAGGTAGGAAAAAATACCAAAACTCTGCAATCGAAACTTGAAGATATCAGGCGCACGTAGAGTACCACCTTTAACTTTTATCTGTCACAATTACTCACCGCACACGGCTTCCACAAACAGTAGCTACACAGATTTCAAATAATTGATAATGACAAATGCCCATGCGATCAAACCACAATACAAACGATAGAGCAACAAGAGATCAAGATTCGAACACTTCATAGATATACAGACAATTAGGACTATCACCATTTTCCTTTCAAAAAGTTTTAAATAAAGATGGTTCAAGGGAATCCTACATCAAGTTAATAGAAATCATATTTGCGACGTAAATTCTCATTATGATCTCTCATGATTTGAATCAGACGTAATACAGAAATTTGCCCCAATAATGAATGTAAATAGTGATTACATAGATAAATTGACGATAGACAAATTGCTGACTGTACTTATATAAGTAGTGTGTAAGCATTAATAAATTAATAATTAATTTAATCCCTTCCTCTCCTTTTCATAAACGAACCACGCGGGCTGGGCTTCGCGCCCAAAGTTTTACGGTAAATCATATCTGGGCACGAAGTAAAAAGTTCGCAACTTCTTATCTTTGCCGTACCGTGAAACCGTGGAACAATCTCCCGGCGAGTGTGTTGCCTCCTTCCTATAACATGGGGTCCTTCAAGTGTAACGTGAAAAGACATTTACACAGGCCGGCATGACAGCGGCGACCGGCGAGGGATGGCATGTCTCTCGGTAGTCGCCATTGTTTTTGAATTGTACTGTGTTCACTATGAGGCACAGTGCAGTCAGTAACATCACATGAGTTTGTGATCAAACCTTAATACCTACAAAGTATACAAAAAACATTACTAAATATGCACGTACAAACTTATAGACACACTAAGAAGTAACCTCAATATTACCGCTTCACTAACTTCTAGTGTGATGTGGCAGTATCACAACTGACCAACAAAGGCCAACGTGAGCTTAAACTAGCGTCATCTGTAATATCTATTTCATAATAGAGTTGTCTTGTAATTTATAAACATAAATGATTAATGATTATTTTTCCTAAATAGCGTTTACTTGCGAATTTGAATCATAATTACATTTGATCTGCTTCAAGCGTTTCGAAGTCATGTCATCGTTCCATTAGCGTCATAATATACATACAAATTGATGAAATAGTATGTATGTAAATGGCGAGCAACAAGCGAACGATAGCACCCGCCTCTCCATTACGAGCCAGTTCGTTACCGCGCCACTGTAATCATTGTATCCATTCAAATATTCAGATTCGTTTCAATTTTTAAACTCCACGAAAAACCATTTGGGAATTCTCGTTGCTGATGAAAACTTTTTTATAATTTCTTTTGTAGCATAAATATTATGAGCATTGTGAGTTACAAAAACAGTTTTATGTTTTTCTGAATGTATTGTCTTATTTAAAATGCAATTGTTATTACCGTAGATATATGTTTATACTAGTAGATTCCCGCGGCTTTTGCTACATGAAGAAAAGATGTTGTTTTCATAGATACGTCCATTATATTTATCATGATTTTCTCACCCTTATCCCACTTAATTAGGGTCGGAACATCATGTTTTTCTGTTCCACTCTCCCCTGTCAGATATCATCTCAGTATTCACACCTTTTATACACATAACATTTTTCACACTATCCATCTATACCTTTTTACGGTTTTTCTCCTAAAATATCCGTTCACTCTCATACTTACAAATTATTTTGTTGCGTTATTTTTTTAATTCTTGATAGGTTTAGCGTTTGATCACATATTAAGACAATTTAAGACTGTAAACACGCCAAACCTAGCGAGGACTGCCACTCAAGTGCAACTGTCGGAAATCAACAATTAGTGCTTGGTGACGGATTTTCAACTCGAGAGTGGTAACTAGCCAGGTAGACCTAAAAAAGAGCTTTAACTAAGTTGCAAGTATTCGAACCTATGTCCATCGATGCTGTCACCGAACACGGTATCAACTAAACCATAATCGGTTCAACGTTCATATCTTCTTATAATATGTCCACATCATGTTAACCTATTAATCAACTTCTCTGCCATTGGTGCTATTTTCAAATTTCTCACACTCATTCTTTATCTTATCATTCTAGTAACACCCCACATCCAAAATTATTATATTGTTACTAAATATATTTTCCCAACTACAACAATTATAGATTTAGATTGTTAACATCATTTAGACGCTATAGAATTTACATATTTTCGTAAACTGTAAACAATGTAATGTAGTTTTTTTTTTAGCCAAATCGAAATACCTCTTGCACAGATTGCTTATGAAAACATCAATATACATCAATCTTTATGCTAAGTACAAGAATTATTATACGCATATATCTACGTGGGAAAAAAAGACTGCCATAATTACGGTAAATTCACCCAACATTTATACATTTGCAAGAAAAGAAAATGAAGTCACTAAACACCGACTAAAGGGCCTCACCTTCAACACCAGCTAATACTATGAACGTGCGAACGTACCTTTTTAAGCTCAACAAGAGTGCAGAGGATTAATGGGATACTTGAACTTGGATCATTGCCTCTCTGGATTTATTGTCTCATCTTGAATATCAGTTTTTATTTGCTTTTTGATTTATTTGAATAAAGCCTTCACGTGACGACACGCACCTTATTTGGAAGCTCAGGAAATTCTTAATTTGAAGGGTGGCGTTTTTATCGCGTTAATCGCTACTCATGTTTTGTTTTGCGCAGGCATTTTAAAATGGCGGGAATGAATAGGTAAGATTAAGCTTGTCTAGTACCAGGCAGGAATAAACATGACGGATACCAATTACTATGGCTACTAGAACGTATCGACAACATACAATACGCGTAAGCAACACGTTTATAGAGCGGATTCTAAGGTGGAGTTTAATTAATTTCCCCTTGCATTAGTATCTTCGCTAATTTTTGTTTTGTTGCGCTGCAAGAAGTAGTTAGGCCCGCATGAGTTAGTATCGCACATCAACAGAGTAAAGCACATAAAAGACGTTTCTGAAAACCACTTCTGTCATGTTATATTTTGTTTGCGGTTATATATATTCAAGGGTCATTCGTTTAATGAAATTGAAATTATACTTTATTCGTAATTGTAGCAGCAGTTAGGCCAGCCTGAGTTAGTATCACACACCAGCAGAGTAGAGCACGTAAAAGACGGTTCTCAAAACCACTTCTGCGATGTTATATTTAGTTTCCGGTTACATATATTCATAGATCATGCGCTTAATAAAATTGAAATGATCCTTTATTCGTAATTGAAGAAGCAGTTAGGCCAGCATGAGTCAGTATCACACATCAGCAAAGGAGACACATAAATGACGCTTCTTAAAACCCATTCTGCCATGTTATATTTCGTTTGCAGTTACATATATTCATGGATCATGCGCTAGAGTGCACTAAACTCTGAAGCTGGGTAACATGGTGACTGTATTTTCACCAGCTTAGCTTTAATAAGCAGTAATCCTTTTCAACTGTTAGATTATTCGAATAATTGTGGGTCTAAAAAGAGAACTAAAACTTTATATTGCAGAGGTGTTCGGATAAAAAAAGAAAATGATTACAATACCAAGAACAATTTACGCTATTTATGCCTTTCACGTTTCATCTCGCTTACATAATGCAATTTATCAGATTTAATCCAAATCAATTTGGTAATTTATTTTACTTAGTTTGCATTCTCTGCGAGATTACACTCATCGATTTATTATACAGTTTATATTCACACACTTAGACCGCAGTGCGACGAGTTTTCGCTCACCGCAAAGGATCAATCTAGCAAATTGACTTCGTATGTTGGCAGCGCGTACTCTTGAACTTTGCAAATTAATTAAAGTATGTTGAGAGAACTCTTTGCATTTCATTAATAATTTTCAAAATTGTTACGGGTATTTGATTGACAAAGGTGTTTCTTTACGGAAGTCCATAATTAAATATTACGGAGGACGTTACTTTGCACTTCCACCAGAAGTCAATTAGTTAATTGGCCGCTGTTACGTCTCGCTGCAACACAGAACGTCAGTAACACAGTAAAAAGCAACGGAAGTGCAAAGTAACAACCGCCCTAACATTTAATAATGGATTTCCGAAAAGTAACGCCTTCATCGATGAAAACGATTTACTCAAAGATTTAGAGAAAGGTAAGTAAAAGGGTGTTACTACGTTACCTAAATGACATTTTGAAAAAAAAACAAATGTCACGATAACGCACACATATGTAAAGTAATATTGTAACGTCACACTATCTTAAATAAAATGTGGAATAAAATGGCATATTCTCAATATCGGTGGTGTAAAAGAAAAAGTTATAGGTTGCTTAGATACGGCCGGATTGATACGGTGCTAGATCACGGTTGCTAGCTAGTCAAGATTTAACAAGGCGCTGTCGAAGCGCTTATAACGTATCTACAGGTTTTTGGTTATAATATCATTGGATTTACTTCATCTAATTATTCGCCACAAACAAAACGATATATAACTTACAAAGAAATTAATAAAACACATCTCATAAAACCTTGAAATGTAAGCAAACATTTTACGTAAATACACATATATCGTAGCGTCGCACCCGAGAACCCTTAGTTTATTTTCCTTATATGTCATACAGACTTATTCTGTAATAAAACTAAAGCCGAGACGTTCGTCATTTGGTAGCGTATATATATGACAAAATTAAGGTAAACTAAACATGATAAATACATATATCTTGGTCTTAAATTCTCAAACTCGTATTTCAAAATTATATATTTACATACAGCGACTTAGTTCATAAGTTCTTCTGACGTTTCACGAGAGATATGTGTCGTATCTTGATTAAAAGTGGTTTGTCTTGTATTTTCCTGATCTATATTTGAAATATAGTTAAGCCCTTAGAAACTGGTATTATGATAGGTACACTCTGCGTCAATCTTTTTGGTCTCTCTGAATATAGATGAAGAGTTTGTTTGCTTAAACGCGGTAATCTCAAGAACTACTGATCCGATTTGAAAGATTCTGTCAGTATTAGATAGCTTATTTATCGAGGAAGGCTATAGACTCAGACCAATAGATGCGGAGTACCAGTGAAGAATGTTTCAAAATCATTTTCTTTCCTTCTGAGAGCTTCCGCTGTGTTAGCCTAAAGTAACTCCACGCCTTTCAAGTAACTATTTTATTACAAAGTCGGGGGCAGAAGGTAGTTTATAATAAAAGTTAAAACATGGATGACAGTTTATGTAACATTCCAGAATGAAGAGTGCGTTTATATATTTCTCAGTGATATAATATAAATTTAAACTATAGAGAAATGAAAATATTAGCGTTGTCAGAATCGGTTACCTGTTGCATGATTCTCATCAAGATCTCATGAATACGGGAGTGACAAAACGCAAGGTTGTCGCTCGCGGCACGTTACTACAGTCTCATCTAAGACCGTTCTCTCGACAAAGGACCTATATAAAGATGAATTTTCAAGTACATCAAAGAAGCCCATTTGCTTCATAATGGATGAAACTGACTTTGAAATTAAATTCCTGTTACAAGAAGCGAAATTTTACCAAATTTCTTTAATGGTTATGTTACCGGAGATGATGTCATACCGTAATGAAATTTATTTGAATTTATAACACAATTTGGAAAAGATTGAAATAAGTATCTATAGATTTTTTTGTATTAAACGCTTGATTATATTACGCGTAAGCCTGAATTTACTGATATATTCAGAGAGATTGACGATCACTGTAAGTTTCTCTGAAAGATAATAATGAAGTCGAATGAAAGATTATCTTAAGATAAGAGATCTGAACATTTATTAATATCGCTTATTCTGCAGTATTCAGATTTAAAACGATGATTTTCCAAGTAAATTTTATCGTATTTATTTATTACTTGACTAGCTGACCCGTGCAACTCCGTTTGCACCAAATCGGTTATTACCGGTTTCAATTCTATTTTTAAACGCAAATAATCTTAAAAATCTAAAACCCGATTGCAGCGACATCTAGCACTTCCAATTGTGAATCCAAACTATCCAGGGACTCATTCAAACATACACCCAGTTGGTATGTGAGAAATCTTTTAAAATAAGCCTAGAACCTGTTCGCAGCGTTACCTAAATTGTCCAATGAAGATCAAAACTAATTTACATTTATTGCCGATAAATGTCTTCCCAGTACCCCTTGTAACTTCATCACTTAACATACTGTAAAAATTAAACTTTATCTACTTTAAATTTCCATTTTGTTTTAATTGTTTGTTTTATAAGAATTTGTAAAGTATACGTGAAATCTGCATTCAATCTTAATTTTGTCAATTTTTTTTTACTTTTGACATATAAACCACCTTTTTCACTGAGATACTGAACTTGGGATAATATACCTCTAACAGTGAAAGTATTATTAAAATCGGATCAGCAGTACCAAGGATTCCTCGAAAACAAAACTTTACCTCTCTTTATAACACTAGTATAAATATAACATAGCCATAGTAACTCAACTGATTATTTTAATCGTAGATTCCCAAACCTTAACCCAACTTGTTGTTGATGACAAACCTCATTTGGTACGCTTTTTGTATTTATATATCTAATGTACACGTTACATGTTACTTTTAGTGGCGTGTGTGTCGTACTTAGAATTGTCTTTAAAGAGCGTTTGTGTAATTGTACATAGTCTCACAATTATATAATTCTTTAATACGATTTAAAAAAAGACGCGTGCGGAGCTGCGGGTACAGCTAGTATTAGTATAAATACAACATAGTAACTGCGAATACCTCAACTGATTATTTTAATTGTAGATTTACAAACCTTAACCCAACTACTTCAAGACTTAACAATATTTAGAAATCTAATTTGATCAAATATCGAAAAAACACACATACTAATAGAACTCTAATTCAGATTCATGTTCTACAATGCAATGTAACTATTATCTAGGTTTATGTTCTAGAAATAAATCTTGTCACCTTTGTTTAGCAAACATTTTTTATACGATAAAATAAATGTAACAACATATAAGTGACAGTTTCGTTTACACATATTTTTCATATGTGGTTGATAATTACGCATAGAAATGTCATGTAGCCGTAGCTCAGTTATAACGTACTGGGTATTATATGGTCCGACGGAGTCAATAGATGACTGTTACCATTGTTTTTCATAATCTATCAATCTTTATAGATGACAAGCGGGCCCGACGGACGTTTTCCCACCCTGATAATAAAAAACCTTAACAAATTATATACCTAATCCTTCCACCATGAATTACTTTATCCATTGGTGAAAACCGCATGACTGACAGACAGACATTGCAGAGGACTTTGTTTCATAATATGTGGTGATAATACTATTCCGTCATGAATACTATACCAATTATTTCATTTTCAATCACGTCGTTCCTTTGTGAGTTATCAAAGCTGTTCCACGTCTGATTTCAATTTACCTGTAACAAATAGAATTTTGAAGTTATAAAAGGTCCATAATATTTACTATTCTTGATAATTCTATTTCCTATATTCTTTGATGCTACAATAGTCCAAAGTAGGTATTAGCCATTAAAAAATAAAATCTTAACGTTGAACCTACGTTACATTTTGGAAGTAAAATACAATTGTCGGTTGTGTTCTATTCAGTCATAAGAACTCTACAATGCCACCTATCACAATTTCCAAGTATAATAACACATAGTAGGAAATAATGAAATGGCTAATGTTTTTTTTTTTATATAGTAGCACGGCATAATGACTGCCATGTGCCTGATGGTAAGCACAGTACAATCCAAAAACAATGGCGACCACCGAGTGACACACTATCCATCGCCGGTCGCCACTGTCATGCCGGCCTGCGAAATGCTGGATATGCACAGGCTGATCCCGAAACGCGACCCGCAGAAGCGAATCACTATGACGGGCTTTTTCGCCATATACATGGTGGTCGCGATCCTGTCAGGCTGTAGAACTCTACCGTTGTGTGTTTTTTGACAGTACTAGGCCAAGCTAGAAATAATTGTTATAAAACGAAAATTACCGGCATACGAAAAGTGCCCGTTAACTAGGCCTTTAATATTTAGATGGAATGACAGCAAAAACATTTGACTGTCAGCACATTTAAAAAAGTTACAACATACACAACGTCGCGCGTTTATCAACATGAAATATTTCGGCACCCTCGCAAGAAAATATTTCAGAACTTATTTTCTTAACAATTTGTCCTTTAGTTTTTGTTCGCTTCATAAATCATTACAGGCGACAAGGGTTTTCGGGTCACGTTGGAGAAAAAATAAAGATAATTACCTCTTTTTCAACTTTAAAAACGTTTTGAAGAAAATATGAAAAGTGGATTTTCTAGCACAAACAATAAAAGACAGTTGACGAACCACCGACTTGCTTTTGGTCCATGTAATGAGTATTTGCAAAATATTTTACTTTTATTTTTCACCATGAGAGAGAATTTTACTTAACATAAAAGCATGCGATTTTGAACAGATGCGTGTACGTATATAATCTACCTGAGTTATCATTGAAAATGAACATTATATCAAAGCCATAAAATAATTATAGGACTCTACTAAAGCATATCTTACTAGCTACCACTCTCAAATTGGAAATTATATCGTAGGCTGCTTATTATGTTTGGACTGCTACATTTAATGGTTTCTTTGTTTTTGTTTAGCGTGCTAACATTTTAGACCACCTCGTTACTTTAGCATTAAGTGAAATTGTAATCTAAACTGAACCCAATAAAGAATAAATGAACGCTAAAAAGCTAGAAAAAATAATTCTGTAAGTAAATCGTAATAACGGTAATTAATCTAAAAGAACACGAGAGAATCACAACTACATTTATATATTCATATCATATTCCTATGAATTCATTCGGTTCTATCTCATAATAAAGTAATATGTACGTAGATGTGATATGAATAAAATACCGCTGAGGCTTTATGAAAACGTAACGCGGTGAAAATATTCCTTTTCTCATAGCACAAAAGGAAATTTTGTTACTACAGGCATATCATTATTTTATGGAATACTTAATTTGCTCAACATGAAATTTCTTAACCATTGTGATGGTATTGCTGCAAATCTTTGGTGCACTACCACGACTCTCTAACTTGTATCTAAATTATTACTGACAAATCTTGGTGACTTTTATGTAATGTTCATGCAACACGTCAAGGGATATCAAATCGTTAGAGAGATTAATCTCAAGGCATTTAGCGGACTTTGAAATCACCACGACCTTCTGACTGACTAAATCATGACTGACAGATCTTTCTGACAGTTGAAATAATGCTCATGCAACGCACCAATGGAAAGAGAAGTGGTTCGTATCAAATTGCGGTCACCCCTCTCTTTTCATATTGCTAATTCCAAATGATTTCTGTACGTAACCAATAAAATTGAAAAAAAACTTTAGCCTTAAGCCCTAGCACCAAAGCGTGTTTAATACTTACCTATAATTGTATTATGTTTTAAAATCAGCAGAAATAGGAACATACAGAAAGATAACAGTTGGAACTAGTTCTTATTCTCAAGCCTAACAAATATGCTAATGAATAAGAAAGTAGACAGCGCCGAAGCTTTATTATCTAACAAGAAATACCTTAGCTGTACATGTTTACTTTACTACAAAGGCAAAAGTAGTATTTAATATTGATATACAATATGAAAACAAACTCGTTTCAATAAGACATATATCATTTGGATCAGTTGTAGTAAAAGAAAAAACAACACCGCAGAATATTTTACTTTCTATAGCGGCTACCCTGTTTTTGGTAATATATGATATCTAAGGAAAAATACAGATTGCAGGATCAATTCTGGTTCAAACCAAATTTTAAATACTTATGGTTTACTTTCTTTAAAGCATATAATTGAACGTACCCTTATGGAATGAAAGAAGAACTTGAAATACTATTAACTACTTGACAATGGCAGTAATAATGTAAAAGATTGATTGCCAAAAATAAAGTTAAAAAAAAAAATATTGATATACAATATAAAAACAAACTCGTTTCAATAAGACATATATCATTTGGATCAGTTGTAGTAAAAGAAAGAAAGACAACGCAGAATACCTTACTTTCTATAGCCGGTATGTTTTCGGTAATATATAATATCTAAGGAAAAATACAGATTGCAGGATAAATTCTGGTTGAAACCAAATTTTAAATACTTATGGCTTACTTTCTTTAAAGCTTATAATTGAACGTTTTGGTAATATATGATATCTAAGGAAAAATACAGATTGCAGGATCAATTCTGGTTCAAACCAAATTTTAAATACTTATGGTTTACTTTCTTTAAAGCATATAATTGAACGTACCCTTCCATTTTCACATCTAGACATTTCCTTTTGCTATTACTAGGTTTCTATTTAAGTTGGCTTCAGAGGCATAGGGAAAAGTCATCGACGTAGTCCCAAAACTTGCTAGATTTAAGTGTCATACAGTGGGATACATTGCTCCATAGGACCGGAGAGTTCTCGACTACGGATTGTAAGATGCATACCCCAAAACGTGACCGACAATATAATGAAGGATGCGACTACCCACTGAATGCGACCTGCGCAGAACTGGTTATGTCGATCTATTGACAGACCTACGTCAGAAGTGAACAACTTACTGATATTTTAAGGACACAGCAAAGCACGATGCCAATTTCATGGCACTATAAAGATATACTTGTCAAATGCCAAAATAAATAAAAAGCTATCTAAGAGAAATAAAAAATACACAGAATAAACCTATTTCAAAGAAGCCTTTTCATCTGTACACGACATAATTAAACGCCTAAACTTTAACCTAAAACCTTTGTAGTCTATTCAAATGAAGTCTGAATCAAGCCGAGAGTTAAGGTCACATGCGGCAAATCAAGCAAAAATAATCCTGCTATACGAAAATGTCCGGTTCATTTTGGCAACTCGCTTTAAATTTTAAATTAGTGTGTGATGTTTCCGCCGCAGAAACGTTTGACATTGAAATCTCGACATACACGGGACATCATGTTAGTTATCGTATGTCAAAAATAAAGCACGGTGGAAAATTTTAATCAGCATTTTGACGTAATATTTATCAAGTTAAACTTACACTTATCTATAAATAGACAGGTAATAGGTTATAAACATCTCTCTCTTCTGTTTGTCAGCCGAATTTCTTCATTATTTTTTTGTTTTGTAGCTACTGAAGAGCTTTAGTGTTATGAATAAAAAAATGGAAAAAAAAAATTTCTCCATGGTCGAAGAGAACTCGTATATTTAAATAATGGTAAAATAATTAGTTATTCGATTTAAAATAATTGCGTCAATTTAACGTTGGTTACGGCTGTGATCAACTAATTTTTTACTTGACTATGTTTATTAAGCGATTAGAAATTATTATATTCCCTATACGTTTAAAATTATATAAAGTATTTATGGTTACTAGTGGGCGCCAGACCATAGTTCATTGACTTTAAGTTTGAATGTTATTAGGGTTAATATCATTGTTGAATGTAGAATGAAAAATGGTAATTGAAAAATTGCGTCAATTTAACGTTGGTTACGGCTGTGATTAACTACTTTTTTAGTTGGCTGAGTTTATTAAGCGATTACAAATTATTCTATTCCATATAAGTTTAAAATTATATAAAGTATTTATAGTTATATACACCATTAATGTATTAAGTAATAATATTTATTTCCAACAAGGAAATTTATAGGGTAAAGATTGTCTTAAGTTTAACGTTGAAAACATAAGTTCTACAAACTGCAAAATAAGCATATTATGTACGTAGCGCTTGTAATAATATAATGATAAATTATTCAAATATTCATACAGACCGTGTATTTCTCAAATGTTAGTTATTGAAACTGAAAAGAGCAAACGAAACAGCAAAGGTTATTCAAGCGATAGACCGTGAAGGCAGTCTAGACTGAACGGCTTATATTACTGACATTGCAATCGACACAATCTTGCATTAATTTGTTTCGATATTATGTTATGTAAAGGGAGGTAAAGGAGTACAACCATTAACCCGGATATTCGTGGATAATGTGTTTACTTGTTTATGAAAAGGTTATATGAGTATTAAGGTGAATTCACAACATAAATACATTGCAACATTCTCAAATACTTTTGTAAGCCGGCAAAGCGAAAAAGAGGTATTGATCGATTATATATTATTTATTAAGATTATATCGGCGGAATATCGATTCGATACATTCGATAAGAAGAAAACCATCGTGAGAAAATCTGAACCAGAGAAACGTTCTTATAATCTAAAAAAGGTAACACTGTGTTTTCTAGTGTTTGCGTTTGGGATTGCTAAAGAGGTTTTTGACCCCATACTTGAACACTTATTTACATGTTATATAAAGCAATTACTCCACTACGTACCACTTAAAAGTTAGTCTAAACTGAAAAAGTTTTACAACGTCCTTCGCTGCGTTTGCCTGTCTATTCGCACTCTAAAACTATTGAATGGATTGTCATGCGATTTTCATTAATATATAGAGTGATTCACAAGGAAGGTTTACGTATATAAGTTGAAGTTTTTTGTAAATTGTTTCAAATGTAAGGATAATTGTTAGATGTGTCGGAAGAAGTCAAAATCGTCTGGGAGCGTTCGTCGAAAACACTGCCTAATAAACGACGCAGATGAAGTCGCCGGTATCAGCTAGTTTCTTATATAAAAAATTATATATTTTTACTTAGTAATTTTCAGTTAATGTATTTTACGATACAAATTTTATTGATATAGTACGTAATAAAATAATTTAATCATTAATATTCAAGTGTGTATCGAACCACTGGAGCGTTAACGTGAATGCTTAGCAAATATATTAAATATCCAGATCAGACCTTTCCGATTTATCAGTTTCGTTCTATATTTGGCAATTTATGGCTGCCAAGATCTGGGTCGGGTTACTTAAAAGAGTATTCGATTGCGATATCTGGGCAATATTTAATGTAAATATTAAGTTTACACATTACTTTTTGTATTTTAAGATGGCTGGCAAGTATCTTAAAATGTTATGATTACATGTTTGGAAACTGGCGACCCGGTATTCTTGAGATTTTGCAAATGGTCATGAAACTGTAACACGGGTGAATAGCTTTATGTCTGCGGCTCCGCTCGCATATATAGTAACAAATGAGACGTTACATTTTAAAATGAGATAAATCAAATTTTAACCTTTTCTAATATTTTACGTTATTATTCAACATCTTCAAATTTTGTACAATATAAATATGAATATCAAAAAGAAACAACTAAAAACCTTATGAAAGGCAACATTTGAACTTCATTGTCTCTGTATAAAAACTGGAAATCTTAAAAAAACTAAACATGTTATATAATTTAAATTAGATTTAGCTCATTTCGAAATGTTACAACACATATGTATATGTTTTTTAATCAAATATATGTAAATGCGACATGAGAATATGCGACTTCACGCACCGACCGACCGTAACAAATGTCGGTTGTCTTTATGTATATTAATTACCCCGATAGTAGTCGAGTAACACCATACACACATCTTTTGACTAAAATAAAATGATCTTATGGTAGGTGTCATTGTTTGATGTAAATTATTAATTAAGCATTTGCATCGACATTACGTATGGTCTTATGTCTGATTGTATAATGTAGGCAGTGTACGCGAAAATTTAATAAAGCACATTCCGTTGTATCCCATATTAGTTCTAATTATATATTTTTTTGTCATAAGAGGCAAACGAACATCGTCTCACCTGATGTTAAGTGATCGCCGCCGTCCATAGACACTAGAAACACCAGGTGGCTCGTAAGTGCGTTACTAGCCTGTGTTTGGAGGAAGGGAAGAGGGAGGGGGGAGCGAGGTCGGTTATCCGGCGCTCTCACTGACCGAACGAAACGCAACAATGCAAGCACTGTTACTTCACGTCGGTTTTCTGTAAGAGGGTGGTACTACCACGGGTGAGCCAACACGTTCATACTGAAACCAATAATAGCTTCAACGTGGCTCTACCACCTACAATTATTATTAGTTAATGGCAAGTTTGAAATATATATCTAACTTGAACAATAAGATTTTTCATAGCAAATTTTCGTCTCATCTTCGACTTCCTTAGAGAAGGGATTGAACAAAAAAAATCCATCTTAAACGATATCTTATACTCTACAGTCAACATTATTTTCAAATTTTTATCATCAGTCGTTTGAGTTACATGAGCCAGTTCATCCTAATAATTATTTTCTTCTTCTTTTTCTACCCTTTTTATTATAACTACTTAATAATTAGATATTATAATAATAAGTTAAATGTAACGGAGAGCGGATTATAAAATCAGTTGTATGAATATCTCATTACAAACACAAAAGGCAAACATTGGAGAAATCTTTCTCACAAATCAAGTTTCAATTTCCCGTGAGCTTTTGTCAAATAAATTGTGTTTCCAGAAGTGCTTAAGGAAAATGTTTTATGAAAAGGAATAATGACTTCAAGCTGATATTCAACGTTACACAAACAACTTGACAAATAATATGAGTTTTGCTAAAGAATTTTTATATTATAGTCCTGTGTGCTGACAATATTTTATCTTTTTAACGGAACATATTATTCACAAAAAGTAAATTTTATTACCATACATCAAAGAACTTTCTTAAAATATTGTATGCGCTTTGTAACAGCGTATCTCTGGAAACTAAAGCCAGATATCACAGCTTTATGATTCATAATTCTTAGACACAACACTGAAAAGAGTGAAAATTTTAATAAACTACAAGAGTGTTTAAAAGACCAACTGCAAAGTCTAAACACCTAAATGTTTTTTCCTGAAAACAGTTTTATGCTATACATTATACTATACCCTCGACAAGGTAATGCTACAATGAATTATCTCGCATACCGTTAAACAATTATTCATGATAATTGGTTGTAATATAAATATCTACATTTGTATACTTAGAATACGATAAGTGAAACCACTAGCAGAGAGTTAGTTGACTATAAAGTTTTATAAGTGTAATTGATGGAATTATTCATATACTCTGATCTTTTTAAATTGAATTCGTTGAAAATCGATTAAGCGTGAGAGTTAGATATTTAGATATGTTCTAGTCATATCGAATGATGAACTATATAGAACGCATCCAAAATATGAAAAGATTTAAGCATTACTTCGTTAAAGTCTTGCATTGGTATAGCACACATAGGTATTTACATAGTTTAAGAATATAAACCAGTTGGACTGTATTGGTATCTATAATATAAAAGTTTTATACACCTTCCCTTTTAGTTTCAAGGGCATTCGTGGGAAAATGAGAAAATGTACGAAAATCTAGACATTAACGATGGTAAATCTGAGATCGAAAAACTCCAAGAGTGTTTAAAAGACCAACTCCAAAGTCTAAACACCTAAATGTTTTTTTCCTGAAAACAGTTTTATGCTATACATTATACTATACCCTCGACTAGGTAATGCTACAATGAATTATCTCGCATACCGTTAAACAATTCTTCATGATAATTGGTTGCGTAGATATTAGAATACGATTAGTGAAGCCACTAGCAGAGAGTTAGTTGACTATAAAGTTTTATTAGTGTAATTGATGGAATTATTCATATTATTCATATACTTTTTAAATTGAATTCGTTGAAAATCGATTAAGCGTGAGAGTTACATATTTAGATATGTTCTTTTCATATCGAATGATGAACTATATAGAACGCATCCAAAATATAAAAAGATTTAAGCATTACTTCGTTAAAGTCTTGGATTGATATAGCACACATAGGTATTTTCATAGTTTAAGAGTATAGACCAGTTGGACTGTATTGGTATCTATAAAAGTTATGAACGCAAATATACAATCAATAAAGTGAACTAATTGATCTGACAACTTTATATCCTTAGACATTGCAGCAACTTTGCACATTAGAGATACTTTCAAAGTTGTTCTTATTATAAATTCAAAACTTATACAGTGACAAGAAGTTATATTTTAGATAAAACTTTGTAATGAAAATTATTTCCGAAAGATTTGCGACTACGTCACTATGCGATCGCTTAGCAGAGTTGTGTTGTTCAAATTCGTTGTATTGCATTGTCAAAGTCTAGTAAAATATAAATAGTGCGTGTATAGTGTTCGTGTTCTAAGAATGAAATTATTTCGTCGTAATATTCGACATTTCCAGTTACTCACAGGCGCAATAATACTAACAAAATCCCATAAGTACAACCTTAACCGTAAACGAGACGATGTTTTGCGAAACAACAAATTTATTAACGTAATTCTAATGAGTAACTAAGAATCTTATATCATCTCCGTCTAGTAGCAGTAGGGTTAGCATTAATTTCTCTAGTATAAAAAATAATAATAAATGTCCGTTATTGTCGGAATTTAATTACGAATAGCTATGTTTGCCTCATTTCTTACAGAAATGCAAACGATACTAGCACTGTTGATTGTTGGTTTGAAGTATGTACGGTGTCTAACATGTACTGAAACGTAATCTCTCCAACTAAATTGTCAAGAACCGCAATATATCTGGTACTTGAATCAAGCTCTCTGCAGTGAGTGAGTAACACCAACCTCTCCTGGTGTAATATAGTTGTACGACTTGGGAGAAGCCTATGTCTGCCAGAGGACTAACGTAGCCTGAAGATTAATAGAATTATGAACAAGGGCGCCATTATTAACGCCTTTGATAATGAATTCCCATAAAGCTAATAATTACATATAAATAAAATTAGAGCATAGCGTGGTGATAGATCATTTTGTAGTATTCACTTGGCTTATTACTCTCTTATAACATGTACTGAAACGTAATCCCTACAACTAAATTGTCAAGGACCGCAATATATCTGGTACTTGAATCAAGCTCTCTGCAGTGAGTGAGTAACACCAGGGTCTCCTGGTATAATATAGTTGTACGACTTGGGAGATGCCTATGTGTACCAGTGGACTAACGTAGCCTGAAGATTAATAGAATTATGAATGAGGGCGCCATTATTAACACCTTTGATAATGAATTCCCATAAAGTTAATGATCACATATAAATAAAATTAGACCATAGCGTGATGGTAGATCATTTTGTAGTATTCACTTGGCTTATTACTCTCTTATAATGTACTAGCCGACCCGTGCCCAGTTCGTTGGGCGGTAATACGTAAGCGTGGAATGGTTATTTTGCGCTAAGACGCAGCGGAAGCTCTGAAAAGGAAAAAATACCCCGATTTTGCAACATTCTTCATTGCTGCTCCGCTCCTATGGGTCTTAGCGTGATGATATATAGCCTATAACCTTCCCTGATAAATGAGCTATATAACACTGAAAGAATTTTCCAAATCGGACCAGTAGTTCCTGAGATTACCCCTTACAGCGTCACAAACTCACAAACTCTACCTCTTTATAATATTAGTATAGATCACGAAGCTCCTATGTGTAACGGCGCTGCACTAAGCACTTCCCTCTGGGCTTAACATTTGTAACACCTTTAGCCATATAATTTCTATGAAAACCCTAAAACGCTGACACCAACAAAGAAAAAGCAACAACGACTTTTTTTTTCTGCAAAAGATTTCCTCCTTTATTCCATTCTTAAATAAATCTAAAGGTAAAAACACTCGGTGACCAATAAATCATACTTAAACAAACCCCAGAGGTGTAAGCGTTATTTTCACTTTACCTCAAATCGTTCTGTAAATTAAAGAACCAGAAATTCTGCGTGAAACGAAATACACAATTGTTACACCGAAAACAGTTTTTATTGTTACGTAAATTTTCACCGTGAAATGGAAAGTTCACAGCGTCGCCATTTTTTATCTACTCTATTTTATGAAGCTTAAGATACTGTGTTTTTTTTTTCATTTGTTTGAACGCGAAAATATTCTTAAGTGCCTTTCAGGTTTGAAATATTGTTTGTCCATTTTATCGCGAAAACTCTTAAAAGTTGGGCAATTACTATACAAAGTGAAGGTCAGATAGTATGCTTGTCAAGAATTATTAATAAATTAGTTGCACGGGAGGTTTGCGTGATGGGACGCAGCGTAGTGTAGGTTGAATTAACCGCCTGACGGTAGCCAAGCATTACTGGGAAGGTCCAAACTGTGAATGCCTATGACATTAAGGGTTGAACCTACTGCCCCGTTTAGACGCATACTTGACTTCCTACTTAACAATCATGTTATATATCTATACACATGATAAGAATGTATATCTAACGTGTCCGGACTATATAGATATTTGTGAAAAAAATTTTTTGCAAGGGTCTTAAATAAATGACAAAATACACTTCAAACATTTTACTAAAACGCTGACACCAACAAAGAAAAAGCAACAACGACTTTTTTTTTAAGTATACATTTTCTGCAAAAGATTTCCTCCTATATTCCGTTCTTAAATAAATGTAAAGGTAAACACTCGGTGACCATTAAATCATACTTAAACAAACCCCAGAGGTGTAAGCGTTATTTTCACTTTACCTCAAATCGTTCTGTAAATTAAAGAACCAGAAATTCTGCGTGAAACGAAATACACAATTGTTACACCGAAAACAGTTTTTATTGTTACGCAAATTTTCACCGTGAAATGGAAAGTTCACAGCGTCGCCATTTTTTATCTACTCTATTTTATGAAGCTTAAGATACTGTGTTTTTTTTTTCATTTGTTTGAACGCGAAAATATTCTTAAGTGCCTTTCAGGTTTGAAATATTGTTTGTCCATTTTATCGCGAAAACTCTTAAAAGTTGGGCAATTACTATACAAAGTGAAGGTCAGATAGTATGCTTGTCAAGAACTATTAATAAATTAGTTGCACGGGAGGTTTGCGTGATGGGACGCAGCGTAGTGTAGGTTGAATTAACCGCCTGACGGTAGCCGAGCATTACTGGGAAGGTCCAAACTGTGAATGCCTATGACATTAAGGGTTGAACCTACTGCCCCGTTTAAACGCATACTTGACTTCCTACTTAACAATCATGTAATATATCTATAAATATAATAAGAATGTATATCTAATGTGTCTGTACTATATAGATATTTATGAAAAAAAATTTTTGCAAGTTTCTTGAAATAAATAACAAAATACATTTCAAACATTTTTTTAAGAACTGAGTCACGACAAAACCTTAAGAGGAAAGTCGTAGAGCATATTCTCGAGTAAAATTTAGTCTTTGTTTCATTGAAATCGGTTCACTCTATCAAAAGTTAAGTACGAAAGAAAAGTAGATAAGTAAATGGGTTTTTTTTCTTGCACTGACTACGCTAATGGCCTAGCTAGGTCTTAACAGCTTCACCGGACTACAAGTAAATGGACTTAATACACTCAGATGATTTTACTAATCACTGTTTATTTATATTAGGTTCCACACAGTCGGAGTCACGGGCACAACTACTCTTATATATGTCATGCTAGCATAACTAAGTTCACAGTAAGTGTACGGCCTGAGTGCATCTGCGTTCGGCGGTGCGTCCAGCGGCGCGTTCAGCGTCCAAGAGCGACGCTCGCGCGCCTCTCCAGACACTCGCGTATTAATGCATACGTTTGAAACGAACGCCGGACGTGACGCTACGCTCGACGCTCGAACGTAAACCGGTGGAAACAGGTAGCTAAATAATAGTGTTCAGATATTTTTTCCTTTAACTTTTACAGAACACCGTTTGAGTTATACAATAACGGTGTTAATTTTATTGTGTGTCATTTTTTTTTATTGTAGCACGGCAAAATGACCGCACTATATGGTAAGCACAGTACAATCCAAAAACAATGACGACCACAGAATGACACACTATCCATCGCCGGTCACCGCTGTCATGCCGGCCTGCGAAAAGCTGAATATGCATAGGCTGATCCCGAAACGCGACCCGCAGAAGCGAATCACTATGACGGGCTTTTTCGCCATATACATGGTGGTTGCGACCCAGTCAGGCGGTAGAACCCTACCACCCCGCTATCGCCATTGCCTCGTTCGTTATTCGGCAGGTTGCACCACATGCAGGTGAGGTTGGCTTGAGTGTCTTAGATGTTATTCGACACCCCTTACTTGATAGCGTATTTAGACACCGTGTCGATCAACGAAGATCAAATCCTTGCAACTGAGTGAGAGCTTTCGGTGAAGGAAAACATCGTAATGACACCATATGCAATCCGTCACCAAATGCACCTAATTTTGGTCCAGCAATTACACTTGAAAACCAGTCCAGCCCTCTTCCACGTTTAAGGTGTTTACCATCTTATAATACATCGGTATGTAATATCAGTTGAGATTGTGCTTAAACGTTAAGACCTATAGAGCATTATAAAAAAGTTAGAACGTTTCCTTGTCCCGTTCACGGTTGTCGGTTTAGTGGTAAAATCCTAAGTAACCATTTTCCGAATAAAACACTGTTTGTTACCATTACATTTGCGAATATAAAACTGTTTCATAATATACTTGTGTAACATCGTCATTGTTCCGGGATCGAAAGCAGAGCGATGTACCCGCGTACATATCGATATGTTTACGATCAATTCAGGCTGCACTCTCGATGGTCGTGCCGTGTGTGTCGAGTTGCGCAAAATTACTATGTTATACTACAAAATATTTTAAGGAGACAAGAGAACAAGATACGGATCATGGATACGTCGTGTGTTTTCTAAATTGAATTCTTAATGTTCGATTGAAATGTTGTTTATTGTAATCTTAACTAATCTTATAAATATGAATGTAAATTTTTTTATTTGTTATACTTTCACATGTTGACTAGACAACCGATTAGCACGGAAAATTAATTTTCCGAATAAAACACTGTTTGTTACCATTACATTTGCGAATATAAAACTGTTTCATAATATACTTGTGTAACATCGTCATTGTTCCGGGATCGAAAGCAGAGCGATGTACCCGCGTACATATCGATATGTTTACGATCAATTCAGGCTGCACTCTCGATGGTCGTGCCGTGTGTGTCGAGTTGCGCAAAATTACTATGTTATACTACAAAATATTTTAAGGAGATAAGAGAACAAGACACGGATTTCTTAATGTTCGATTGAAATGTTGTTTATTGTAATCTTAACTAATCTTATAAATATGAATGTAAATTTTTTTATTTGTTATAACTTTCACATGTTGACTAGACAACCGATTAGCACGGAAAATTAGCATATAAGTCGTCAGAAAACAAAAAAAACACATAGAGTATCTTTCACCCAGAAAAAAACTATTAATATAAGTTTTACTATAGTCCGACCGCAACCGCTGTACCGCGCTTTTCGGTATGCGCGGGGAGGTGGGGAGTGGGAAGGAAAGAGCATGAACTCACATGAGATT
>MU159593.1:84965-100199 GCA_015888305.1 Antheraea pernyi | reverse complement strand
AATCTCATGTGAGTTCATGCTCTTTCCTTCCCACTCCCCACCTCCCCGCGCATACCGAAAAGCGCGGTACAGCGGTTGCGGTCGGACTATAGTAAAACTTATATTAATAGTTTTTTTCTGGGTGAAAGATACTCTATGTGTTTTTTTTGTTTTCTGACGACTTATATGCTAATTTTCCGTGCTAATCGGTTGTCTAGTCAACATGTGAAAGTATAACAAATAAAAAAATTTACATTCATATTTATAAGATTAGTTAAGATTACAATAAACAACATTTCAATCGAACATTAAGAATTCAATTTAGAAAACACACGACGTATCCATGATCCGTATCTTGTTCTCTTGTCTCCTTAAAATATTTTGTAGTATAACATAGTAATTTTGCGCAACTCGACACACACGGCACGACCATCGAGAGTGCAGCCTGAATTGATCGTAAACATATCGATATGTACGCGGGTACATCGCTCTGCTTTCGATCCCGGAACAATGACGATGTTACACAAGTATATTATGAAACAGTTTTATATTCGCAAATGTAATGGTAACAAACAGTGTTTTATTCGGAAAATGGTTACTTAGGATTTTACCACTAAACCGACAACCGTGAACGGGACAAGGAAACGTTCTAACTTTTTTATAATGCTCTATAGGTCTTAACGTTTAAGCACAATCTCAACTGATATTACATACCGATGTATTATAAGATGGTAAACACCTTAAACGTGGAAGAGGGCTGGACTGGTTTTCAAGTGTAATTGCTGGACCAAAATTAGGTGCATTTGGTGACGGATTGCATATGGTGTCATTACGATGTTTTCCTTCACCGAAAGCTCTCACTCAGTTGCAAGGATTTGATCTTCGTTGATCGACACGGTGTCTAAATACGCTATCAAGTAAGGGGTGTCGAATAACATCTAAGACACTCAAGCCAACCTCACCTGCATGTGGTGCAACCTGCCGAATAACGAACGAGGCAATGGCGATAGCGGGGTGGTAGGGTTCTACCGCCTGACTGGGTCGCAACCATCATATATATGGCGAAAAAGCCCGTCATATTGATTCGCTTCTGCGGGTCGCGTTTCGGGATCAGCCTGTGCATATCCAGCTTTTCGCAGGCCGGCATGACAGCGGTGACCGGCGATGGATAGTGTGTCATTCTGTGGTCGTCATTGTTTTTGGATTGTACTGTGCTTACCATATAGTGCGTTCGTTATTCGGCAGGTTGCACCACATGCAGGTGAGGTTGGCTTGAGTGTCTTAGATGTTATTCGACACCCCTTACTTGATAGCGTATTCAGACACCGTGTCGATCAACGAAGATCAAATCCTTGCAACTGAGTGAGAGCTTTCGGTGAAGGAAAACATCGTAATGACACCAAATGCACCTAATTTTGGTCCAGCAATTACACTTGAAAACCAGTCCAGCCCTCTTCCACGTTTAAGGTGTTTACCATCTTATAATACATCGGTATGTAATATCAGTTGAGATTGTGCTTAAACGTTAAGACCTATAGAGCATTATAAAAAAGTTAGAACGTTTCCTTGTCCCGTTCACGGTTGTCGGTTTAGTGGTAAAATCCTAAGTAACCATTTTCCGAATAAAACACTGTTTGTTACCATTACATTTGCGAATATAAAACTGTTTCATAATATACTTGTGTAACATCGTCATTGTTCCGGGATCGAAAGCAGAGCGATGTACCCGCGTACATATCGATATGTTTACGATCAATTCAGGCTGCACTCTCGATGGTCGTGCCGTGTGTGTCGAGTTGCGCAAAATTACTATGTTATACTACAAAATATTTTAAGGAGACAAGAGAACAAGATACGGATCATGGATACGTCGTGTGTTTTCTAAATTGAATTCTTAATGTTCGATTGAAATGTTGTTTATTGTAATCTTAACTAATCTTATAAATATGAATGTAAATTTTTTTATTTGTTATAACTTTCACATGTTGACTAGACAACCGATTAGCACGGAAAATTATAGTCGTCAGAAAACAAAAAAAAAAACACATAGAGTATCTTTCACCCAGAAAAAAACTATTAATATAAGTTTTACTATAGTCCGACCGCAACCGCTGTACCGCGCTTTTCGGTATGCGCGGGGAGGTGGGGAGTGGGAAGGAAAGAGCATGAACTCACATGAGATTTATAGTGTCAGACAGACCTTAGCTATCTTTAGGCCTTTAGCCATGTATGTCTCTGACATAGACTCCGTTAGCCAAATGGGTCCAGCTGTTCTAAAGTAATGCGTATACATACATTCGACTACTGATTTTTATTTAAATAGAGAACAAGACACGGATTTCTTAATGTTCGATTGAAATGTTGTTTATTGTAATCTTAACTAATCTTATAAATATGAATGTAAATTTTTTTATTTGTTATAACTTTCACATGTTGACTAGACAACCGATTAGCACGGAAAATTAGCATATAAGTCGTCAGAAAACAAAAAAAACACATAGAGTATCTTTCACCCAGAAAAAAACTATTAATATAAGTTTTACTATAGTCCGACCGCAACCGCTGTACCGCGCTTTTCGGTATGCGCGGGGAGGTGGGGAGTGGGAAGGAAAGAGCATGAACTCACATGAGATTCATAGTGTCAGACAGACCTTACTCATCTTTAGATGTTTTACCTCATGTGCGTCTCTGACATAGAGAGGCCGTTAGCCACATGGGTGCAGCTGTTCTAAAGTAATGCGTATACATACATTCGACTACTGATTTTTATTTATATAGCTATTTAAATTAATGAACCTCGCGCCTTACTAATTAACTTGTGTTCAAAAGGATTTTAATGTTCTCATAATTAAAGTATTATTGTCAGTATTAAAAAACTTAGTGCCATTGAAAATAAAACGACTGCGTAATTTTAAAACCAAGGCGAGACACGAGGTAAATTTCACAAGAAAATAAAAAGACGACTGCGTTACTTTACGAGCGTACTGTAATAAAACAATGATACATATTTATATGGAACTCAGAGCTAAAATTGTACTTTCTTTATTTCAATTTTTTTTATCACATCAGTACTACTTCAAAGCGTGAAGGTTTAGTGATATACAAAAATGTCTATCTTCCGATTCTGACAATGCAGTTCGATGTGCATTAAGAAAATAGAACGGGTTATATTCAAGATGGCCTATGTTTATTCCCCAAATAATACCTATTACTAGATCTTTGAAATCCATAACCGAAAACGTGTTTTATAGTTTAAAAAAAAGAACCGGGTGTGATATAAAGACACACTATTGAAATGAAATCTTTGTATTACAGGGAAACATTTTAATTTAAAACATAAAACCGAAAATAGTAACCTCCTCGGTTCGAAGTCGGTTCAAAATACAAAAATAAGCCAATGTCACGCGGCCTTCCCAGGCGGTCACCGATGTTGCTTAAGCTCAATGATTGGACGAGAACCGGTGTTTTTAACACTCTACGCGACACAGAGTTTACCCTCACCACTTCTTGTCACACAAAATGTTTGCCGATCAGGATTTCAAAACGTTCTATTAAGTCTAACTCTTAAGTCTCACTTAAAAACATATACAAAGTACAATATTTTAAACATATTATTTACCTGCCAAAAATTAACCAACACATTAAATCAGCCACAAAAATCCTGTTAATGTAGTTAAGAAATGAATATTTCCATTTGGAAAGATATTTTAACAATACAAAGGCGCCACTTCTTGTCGTGACTTTTGTGACACTAAGATCAGTTTTCACTTTTACCCAAATAAGAGTGAGATCCTAAGAACTGGAGGCCACAAGTACACTTGTAGCGCGACACAGTGACACCGCGTTCACTACCGAATAACATGCACCATTTTCTCCCTCTTTTTTTGGTGTGAGGGTCGTTCACAGCTTCACCGGGCTACAAACATGCACCACAAACAATCATACACACCGGCACATCCACACAGTAGCCGTAGGTTCTCTATCGAAACTTTTGTTGTCTATTTTTGTCAAGTTACCCCTTAGCTAAGATTGTTCGCTCACTAAATACATTAACACATGTATAAACATGCATGTACATACGCATATATTTTTAATTAGTTAGCTCGCTTTAGTAGTTAGACTAAATTCGCAAAATTATATGCAAGACAATGACCTAAACTGAGTTTCGGCCACCATTTTGGGCACCCTTGTACTAGTTGCCATTTCAGCTGAAAGAATACCGCGTTTGCCACAAAACCCTATGAAAGTATTAATATTCTTTCTAACAGCGATAGTCAGTTCAAACAAATCCTAAGAATACAACAGAAAATCTACAAGATAAAGAATTTTTCTACTCTCATAAGATTTAAATATACGAGCAAAGTTGTTTAAAGTTACGAGAAGTAAAGTAACTTACCAGACCATTTTGAAGTGAATATAATGATCAGTGTATACATATATTTCTAGCATAGAGGTCGAATATACACGAACAAAGCCGAAGCACTGCCTACATATTATGAAACAAAGTCCTTTTTCGCGTCTGTCTGTCTTTCTGTTCGCGTTAAACTCAAAAACTATTGAACGGATTTTCATGCGGTTTTCACCAGTAGATAAAGTGATTAATGAGGAAGGTTTAGGTATATAATTTGTGAAGGTTTTTTTGAGTGAAGGTTATCAGGACGGGACAATGCCCGCGGGGCCCACTTGTTTATTATAATAGACGTTATGACTATACTAAAAGTATTTAAAGGTAAAGTCAATTTTGATGGTAGGTGTGGAAAAGTCTTTAGGCAACGACGGGACAGTATTGAAAGTATGATATCATCGATGCCTGGATCGAGATCCAATCCAACCGAGATCGAAAATCTATATTTTTTACTTTATTAAAATTGTAACTACGCCAAAGCTGTACAATAAATATTTTTTGAAAATTATAATAGAGGTAGACTTTGTTACCGATATAGAAGCCAAAAATCATCCTTTTACAATTTTTGTCTGTCTGTTCCTATGAATCCGTATCACTCTAAAAGTACTGAACGAATTTAGACGACACTTGATACAGTGATAGCTAATATTATAAAGTTACATCTAGGATACTTTTTATCCCATAAAACGCAAGGGATTCTCCACCATAACGGATGAAAGTTAAAAATTTGTATTTAATGATATTCTTGACGGATTTTAGTAAATTTTCTTTGTGCTATATAAAGCAGACAGATTAGCTAAAAATTTAAGCGATATTTCATCTCTCTATACTACTTAAAAAAACAAATAACCAAAAAAAATGACCGTCGGGTTCCGAAACGACACCTTCGTCGGTCCGTATAGTATACAATACGTTATAATTGAGCTACGGCTACATGACATTTCTATTTGTAATCAATCAGTAGAATTAGAAGTATAAAATATAACAAGTAGGCTAAATTCTATTGATGTATGTGTTTGTCTCTATGTCATGAAGTATTTTTTTCCTTTGATTTTCAAACCATAACGAATCTAAACAATGTTCACTTCAATTACACCATGTCGACATAGTTGAAAAATATATGTAAACTAAATGATCACTTATATGTTGTTACATTTATTTTATTGCATAAAAATGTTTGGTAAACAAAGGCGACAAGATTTTTTCCTAAAACATAAACCAAGATAATACTTACATTGCATTGCAGAAGATGAATCTCAATTAGAGTTCTATGAGTACGTGTTGTTTCGATATTTGATAAAATTAGTTTTCTGAATATTGTTGAGTCTTGAAGTAAGGCTTTACGCGAGTAGTGAACAGGCGCGAAGTTGAGCGGCACAGGAGCAACCCAAGTGGTACTAAGAAGACATTTATCGGTAATATATGTAGGTTAGTTTTTATCTCAGTTGGAGTCAGCAAGTGATGCTCCAAACGGGCTCTAGGCTTATTTTAAAGGATTTGAATAATTTATTATTTGATTTATAATAATTGTAAAGAGTTTGAATTCACAGTTGGAAGCGGTAGATGTCCCAGCAATCGGGTTTTAGGTTTTTTTTAAGATTTGTTGCGTCTAAAAATACAATTGAAACCGCTAATAACTGATTTGGTGCAGACGAAGTTGCACGGGTCAGCTAGATACTAATAAAAGTAATTATTTAAACTATAGGTACAAAAACACAATAATGAATATATTTACGGAATATTTCCAGATACGTTGAAGGTTTGACGGTGCAAATGAGACTATAATTATCATGCAGCCAGACCCAGGTTTGGCCCTCTTAGCCGCCCGCTTACAGAAGAGCTTAGGATATTTCTTCAGGGCTATGCCCTATGCAATTGTTTTCGACGCGAATCCTCAATAAGAGCCGGTGCTTGGAATGATTAACACTTTAGCGGTTGATTCTCTTCTGATATGAGACTATCCACACTCTAGTCGCCCTCATCAGTGAGGGCAAACAGGTTGCGTGGTGTTAGTTTTGTCCGGCTGTCAGGCGGTCTCGCGTGAAAACAATTCAGAACATTCGCCTATCATTATAAGGCATTCGAAGAGCTTAGGATATTTCTTCAGGGCTATGCCCTATGCAATTGTTTTCGACGCGAATCCTCAATAAGAGCCGGTGCTTGGAATGATTAACACTTTAGCGGTTGATTCTCTTCTGATATGAGACTATCCACACTCTAGTCGTTGTTATCAGTGAGGGAAACAGATTGTGTGGTGTTTGTTTTGTCCGGCTGTCAGGCGGTCTCGCGCGAAAACAATTCAGAACATTCGGCCATCATTATAAGGCATTTAGTCAGTAGAAGATAACCAATAGCAATTAAGTAATATTAGTATTGGCTATTCCCAGCAAATAGTATTTTAGTACAGGTCATCTTACCCCGCTGACATATATTACACAGAAGAAAATCAATCCTTCGTACATATTTTTATTAAAGTCATAAAAGAAAATTTATTGTGTCGCCGAGGTTATTGGTAATGGATCACTCTTGGAGTCGTGTTGCCAGTAAAAGCAGACTGACTCGTTATTATTCTTAAATTGGTACTCCGGCAATTTTAATACTGAAACAAAACTGAAACGGACTTTTTATACCCTTTTTTTAGATATACGTTTCTATAAGTTTGAATTTTTCTAAGTCCGCCTTAGTCCTTTCCATTGGTGTGTTTGAAAGCCAGATCCCCACTTGGTTTAGTTTACATTATTTAAAATTTTAGACCATATCTTCGTTTTTAATTATCATTTGAGATTGATGCCAAGCACTAAAACGTATAGAATATAATATAGTACATTATTTTAATGCATCTTATTATGTTTATTCAGCGTTAGCAATATAAAGGCACGACAAATATTTTTTATTAAAATGCATCGAATTTTCTGTAATATCTATAAATATAATATGCATGTATAATATATATATTCTAGAAGAAGTTCTCTAAAAGTTAGTGAAGACAGTATGGAATTGCGTTGCTTAGTTTAAAAGAATAAAGTGAACGCACAGACACACGCGATTTTGTTTTATGATATACAATATTTATTGACAGAAATTAATGAAATTATAAAATCTACTCTTTGTTTGATCTGTGAAACGACTGAGCTAATCTTAACCAGATCTTAAATGTAGATAGAAGGCTTTTCGTGTGGGAAACGGAACGTTATAAGGTAGAAAGAAATATATTACAGGGTTATTATTTCCTTTTTAATTGAAAACACTGCAGGAGTAATTCGAAACGATTTTACATTAGGAGTCAGATAAAACATATTTTACGTTATTTTGAACTTTATTTGACTAAGTACGGCGAGCCATTACGCATTTTATAGATGCTTAGCACTACTATTAATGATACAATTTAACAGATGTAATTAAAAATCGATAAAATAGTTGTAGGGGTTTTTAAAGTGTTTACAAAATAACAATAAAAAAAATAAAAGACAGCGACAATTAACCAAACTAGAAGTTTTTATTCCCATGAAAGAAAAAAACCATATTTACGACAACGATGTAGCGGGAATGAGATAAATAAATATATAATAAATTAGCGATCCGCCTCGGATTCGCAGGGGTGCAATATGTGCTCTCATAAGTGTCTAAATGATTTACATCCCATCTTGGTGCTCTGATATTTATAGTTCATTAAAGTCATAAAGCTACATACGAATCTTCACACAAATAGCTTTTTATTGTTTTGCGCTTAATTTTAAATCTGTGCTATCTTCGAAAACTCAACTAAATACTCAGCTAAATTATTTAGTTGTATAAAAATTTATATTATAATAGCGGGCCCGGCGGACGATGTCCCGCCCGGATGATAAAAAAACCTTGACAAATTATATACTAAAACACTGGTGAAAACCGCATGAAGATACGGTCAGTAGTTTTTGAGTTTATCGCGAACAGACAGACAGACGCGGTAGGGGACATTGTTTTATACTATGTATGTAATAAAATAATGATTAATCAAAACAGTGACGCAAATAAACAATCATTTGTAATGATAAATCTATACTAATATTATAAAGATGTAAAGCTTGTGAATTTGTGAGGTTGTAGAGGGTAATCTCAGGAACGAGTGGTCCGATTTAAAAAAGTCTTCCACTGCAATAGAGCTCATTTAGCGAGGAAAGTTATAGGCTATATATCATCTTGCTAAGACCAATTGGGGCGGAGCACCAATGAAGAAATTTCAAAATGGGGATTTTTTCCCTCTTGACAGCTTCCACTGCGTGTTAGTGGTACAAACTCAAAGTAACGGTTCCACGCGAACGGAGTCGCGGGCAGAGGCTAGTAAAAGATAAAAATGAGTTTTTGGCGGAAATCGTGGAATGTTATATAGTTGATCTTATGTTATTTGGCTTTATATTTTGTAATATTGGTGGTGTTTTACGTAATATAGTTTGGTTATTGTGAACAAGTGAAGTGTATGGGAAATAATACCATTTGGTTATTTTTTTTTTTTTTTTTCGAACTGACTGTGCTTTTGATCTAGCAAGGTCTTAACAGCTTCACCGGACTACGTTTGGTTATTGGTTTGGTTATATAATAATACCAAGGAGCGTGGATTCCGACTTGCCACAAAAAAGTAGAAAAAGTCCTAACAAGACTAGAAGATTGCAAGAAACTCGTAATGTAATTACCTACTCGACAATGGCAATAATAATCTACTAGAAGACTGGTTGCCAAGAATGAAAAAATAAAGATAAAAATGATAGTGAAAACCGTATTAATTCCCGTTACGTGTTTAAAAAAAAACTAAAAGAACACACAGACAGACACGAAAAGCGATTATGATTTATAATATCTATAGACGTAATACATAGAAGTAACACCCTCCTATATATATATTACATGGTTATTATTTCCTTTTTAAATTGAAGACACTGCAGGAGTAATTCTAAACGATTTTGCAGTAGGAGTTAGATAAATCATATTTTACGTTATTTTCAATTTTATTTGACTAAGTAAGGCAATCCATTACGCATTTTATAGATGCTTAGCACTACTATTAATGATACAATTTAACAGATGTAATTAAAAATCGATAAAATAGTTGTAGGGGTTTTTAAAGTGTTTACAAAATAACAATAAAAAAAATAAAAGACAGCGACAATTAACCAAACTAGAAGTTTTTATTCCCATGAAAGAAAAAAACCATATTTACGACAACGATGTAGCGGGAATGAGATAAATAAATATATAATAAATTAGCGATCCGCCTCGGATTCGCAGGGGTGCAATATGTGCTCTCATAAGTGTCTAAATGATTTACATCCCATCTTGGTGCTCTGATATTTATAGTTCATTAAAGTCATAAAGCTACATACGAATCTTCACACAAATAGCTTTTTATTGTTTTGCGCTTAATTTTAAATCTGTGCTATCTTCGAAAACTCAACTAAATACTCAGCTAAATTATTTAGTTGTATAAAAATTTATATTATAATAGCGGGCCCGGCGGACGATGTCCCGCCCGGATGATAAAAAAACCTTGACAAATTATATACTAAAACACTGGTGAAAACCGCATGAAGATACGGTCAGTAGTTTTTGAGTTTATCGCGAACAGACAGACAGACGCGGTAGGGGACATTGTTTTATACTATGTATGTAATAAAATAATGATTAATCAAAACAGTGACGCAAATAAACAATCATTTGTAATGATAAATCTATACTAATATTATAAAGATGTAAAGCTTGTGAATTTGTGAGGTTGTAGAGGGTAATCTCAGGAACGAGTGGTCCGATTTAAAAAAGTCTTCCACTGCAATAGAGCTCATTTAGCGAGGAAAGTTATAGGCTATATATCATCTTGCTAAGACCAATTGGGGCGGAGCACCAATGAAGAAATTTCAAAATGGGGATTTTTTCCCTCTTGACAGCTTCCACTGCGTGTTAGTGGTACAAACTCAAAGTAACGGTTCCACGCGAACGGAGTCGCGGGCAGAGGCTAGTAAAAGATAAAAATGAGTTTTTGGCGGAAATCGTGGAATGTTATATAGTTGATCTTATGTTATTTGGCTTTATATTTTGTAATATTGGTGGTGTTTTACGTAATATAGTTTGGTTATTGTGAACAAGTGAAGTGTATGGGAAATAATACCATTTGGTTATTGTTTTTTTTTTTTCGAACTGACTGTGCTTTTGATCTAGCAAGGTCTTAACAGCTTCACCGGACTACGTTTGGTTATTGGTTTGGTTATATAATAATACCAAGGAGCGTGGATTCCGATTTGCCACAAAAACTCCCTGGAAAAAGTTCTAACAAGACTAGAAGATTGCAAGAAACTCGTAATGTAATTACCTACTCGACAATGGCAATAATAATCTACTAGAAGACTGGTTGCCAAGAATGAAAAAAAAAGATACAAATGATAGTGAAAACCGTATTAATTCCCGTTACGTGTTTAAAAAAAAAACTAAAAGAACACACAGACATGAAAAGCAATTATGATTTATAGACGTAATAATATATAGAAGTAACACATTCCTGTTTCACCAAATTTTCTACTTTTCTCTATTCGTTTCTACTCATTTCTTTTTTATGATTACCAATGTACATTGAAATAATTTTAATATTGGATGACTTCCAGACGTATTTCTAGAAATGTGAGCTATAATATTAACAAAAGATTATGAATAAAAACGAATATAAACCTTAAATGTATGCGAGTAAAAGTTGTTTTACGTACAATAATAATGACATTCATGGAGTTCAGAAAATATCACGGCCGATTGTGATATTCTGAAATACCTACTTACGTGGTAAGCACAGGTGACTGGCGAAATGAGATTATCGTCACAAGATCAATTAGAACAGATGGACCAATAAAATTAAGAATAATCATAACTCTGTCTCAGTTTCTAGAAAGTTCATTTCAATTGATGATTATTCGAAACTGGTTCACAGGATTTAATTAATAAGTTTGTTAATAATTTTACAAAACAGGCAATAATAAACAACATAACTTTTACAGTGAACCAGCTGTTATTTCTGAATTGTTTAAAGGTTAATTGTTTGCGAAATGGTTTAGATCTACGCTTGAACAATAATAGCTCTTTATTGAGAAAATATTAGAAGTCTTGTGTATTTTACATTTGTATATTATTTACAGTTCATGTGATATAAAACAGGTAAATAAATCTATACTTAATATTAAAAGGTGAAGTGTTTTCTTGTTTGTTTGGATGTTTGCATTAATATCAGGAACCACAGGTCCGATTTGAAAAACTATTTCAGTGTTAGATAGCTCATTTATCGAGGAAGGCTGTAGACCAACAGGAGCGGAGCATCAATGGAGAATGTTTCTAAATCGTTTCTTTCTTCCTTTTGAGAGCATCCGCTGCGTGTAAGCGTTAATCTAAACTAACTATTACGTAACTATTCCACGCGGACGAAATAGCGGGCTGAAGCTAGTTTATAATAAAACTATACAATGTAGGTATTTTTCTAAGTTTTATTTGTAGACTAATTTTAAACATGAGTTTACATTTAACATATGATAACTATAATATCTCTGCTATTTAATAATGGACTACTTGAAGACTGCAAAAAGAAAAAGGTTCCAGAAAAACCGATTAAACTTAGAAATTTATTATGATATACTCCGCTTTAATTGTAGCGTTGCTTAATATAATAACTTTGCTATCACATAACTATAACTAATATTATAAATGCGAAATTGAGTTTATCTGTCTGTTTGTTGGTTTCTTACACTTTCACGCCTTAATTACCTAACCGATCCTCGTGAAATATTGCATAGACATTACCAGGAGTACTGAAGAGTGCATAAGGTAGATTAACACGAAGAAGTCACGACCAAGAGCTAGAGACATATAAACGAGGTAAAACTTGATACAGAATCTTACGACCATTTCAGAATCTTAGAACTAAATTTTCGACGTATGTGTGCAAACAAGGGTGGTACCGTACTATAGAAACCAATTGATTATGTTTCGATTTGGCAAGATGCCAACTCTTACTAATCTCAACCCTTGTGTAACCTTGACATCAACAATTAAGGAAGTAATTCAATGTTGTGACCGAAGTTCATAGATTAACATAGATTTTCTCGTTATAAAAAGAAAATGAGATTAAATCACAAGAAAACTACGCTTTACAGATTATTATCACTTTTTTTTAAGTTACATAACAATTAAATAAGACGATAAAGCGAAATAACGAAATAATATGCTTGAAACATAATCATTGATATTCACGGCCGGTCGTTTCGTGGTCAAACTGTAGGATAAGTTCGGTTATCCATCACGGGTGAAGCGATGCGTGGCGAACAAAGTGTAGAACAAGCATCAAACTACAATTAATCTTAAATTGGTAGATTCAAACAAATCAGAACAAATACTCTATTAATTCCGTGAATCTTAGTCGAAGTACCGGTCACGATGGACTTGGTTATTTATAATAGTTATCAGTATCAAACCGGATTCCTCAAACGCTGATTAATCCAAAAAAAACTATTAAATCCCTTGTTAAATACCTACAGAGTTCCTAAGATCATGGCTAACTACTTTAATTTCATTTTAGATTTCTCGAACGCTAGTTATGCGATTATAATCATTGATTAACCTTTGGGTTGAGATACTTCTCAAGTAAACAGCTCTTGCTGGCGCATTAACTAGTCATTTATGTTGTTGTATAATAGACTGTCTTTACAAGGGTTTTGATGATTAAAATATTTTTTGACGTTGAGAGACACAGACATAAATTATCTTACGTAAACCGACTTTACAGGCAACCAATTGTGTTTTTCAAACGGGGTCTTTTATAGCGTGTTTACCCTCTCAGACCGCATTATCATTAATCATGAGATTAGGCTTAACCGCTAAAGAAAAGAATAAGTCAGTGAGAAAATATGGATACATAGATTTTCATGATTCGGAAACATTTTCTCACGATTTATTAAACACGTGTAAACCAACAGTTATTCTGTTTCTAGTCATATATAGCATAGCAACAGCATAGGATGGCAAGCCTAAAGCAACAGTGCGAAAGTAAAAGTGTCGTCGCCGATATATCGCGGTCGCGTGACGAATGCAATCACATAATAACTATATAACAGTCGCCGCGTTCAGATGACCGTCGTGTTTTTGAAGCGGAAAATAACCGACGTAGTTCGAACACGTATTTTTACGACTAATAAACTATACACGTCTAGTTTAATAACCGGAGAGATATTATGTAAATATCACGTACCCGATAAGTTAATACATATTATCCACGATTTTCTCACTGATAGGACTTTCCGTTTAAACCGGGAAAATCCAAGAGAGTAGCTGAAGACAAGGAATCAATCAATATCACAAACAAGATCGTAAAAACTTAAAGCAGATTTACTGCTTCATTTTATGACTAACAGCTTTCTGGCTTATAACTTACATTAAAAAACGACTTATTTTGTAATTATAGAATTAGTCTTGCAATAATCTATAGTATACTATATACTATAATATTATAAAGCTGAAGGGTTTGTTTGTTTGGTTGAACACGCTAATTTGTAATTATAGAATTAGTCTTGCAATAATCTATAGTATACTATATACTATAATATTATAAAGCTGAAGGGTTTGTTTGTTTGGTTGAACACGCTAATCTCCTGCCGAGCGTGGTCTCGGCCATGCTCGGCAGCGAACAGGCTTGGCGAACGATGGCCTCCTTCTGCGAGGAGGTCATCTCGCAGAAGGAGGAGGCGGAGAGGGCCCGCGAGACAGACCCTCAAAGTGGCCGTCTCCGCCAAAGGAGGACAGACAGGAGGCGAAGGCGCTTCGCCCAACTCCTCCTGCCACCGTAGCCGGACCTGAGGGGATGGGTCGGGGGGCCCATCTCCTCATTGCACAGGTCCGGCGGATGAGGGGGGGCAGCCGGTGTGTACCCGGTCTGTCCCTCTATAGGTAGGAGCCCGGCGGTCACCTTCCGCCGGGCAGACCGTGGGGGCGGCTCTACAAGGTTGATTAGCTTGAACGATCCCTTGCCGCCCCCACAAAACGGTCTGTCGGTACACCGTGGGGTTTTAGTCCGTGCGACTCGGACATAACCCACCCTCTCCCCGGGAGGGTGGCGTATCCATGAGGGATTTCCCCACGTTAAAAAAAAATAAAAAAAGGAACTACTGGTCCGATTTGAATTTCTTTCAGGGTTAGATATCGTTTCTGGAGGAAGGCTATATAGGCTATATATCATCAGGCTAAGACTATTGGGAGCAGAGAACCAATGAAGAATGTTTCAAAATCGGGTGTTTTTTTTTCTTTTTGAGAGCTTCCGCTGCCTTAGTCCAACGTTACTATTCCTCGCGGGGAAAAGCTAGTTCATCATAATATTTCTAATTGTTATCTACTATTTCACGTCATTCGAAATTTACATCAAACTATGAATATATCATGACGCGGTTTTGCTTATCGCGTGTCTTCGTTATTTTCGTAACTCATTAAAATGAAACACATGATTAGGGAGATGCCTAATAACTTGATAGATAGTTCGTCCTTAAAAACATAGCATAAAAACATCGGGGATATGATGTTCAGTCAATACATTGTTATTTCGATCGGTTGAAATAAATGGTAGTTAATTCATACCACGTGTATATAAGCAATGAAATACGTGTATCACATGCTTTCCTTATACTTATTTATGGAATAAATGTAGTTATCTTTTGCCTACCCTTTTTTAAAAATATAATACACACTGAGGTCCAATAATCATACTTAAGGGTGTGAAAACGTTAATGTAACATAAAACATGCGATATTTTCTTAAATAAACGAAATAACTTCAAAACAGCGGTAGAGATATATCAGTCTATT
>MU159593.1:43302-81294 GCA_015888305.1 Antheraea pernyi | reverse complement strand
GACTCCCCTGGTGTTGTTAGTGTCTATGGACGGTGGTTATCACTTAACATCAGGTTACCCTCCTTTTCGTTTGCCTGTTTTTGACATTTAAAAAAATCCTTAGTAATAAAGGAGGCGGATTATGAGGAAAGGAGGATTTGTACGTCTGCCAAAATTTCTTTAAGACGGCGCTTACACACGATTTATTCGCTCATTCCCGGCGAGCCCGAAACCGTTTAACAATATGAAATCTAGCTTTTGGCCGCAGTTTCGTTCACATTAAGATCGATTTGATCTACCTATTTAAACTGTTCTTTATTTCGTTCGTTGTTGGTCGTTCGTTCTTCAGTTCGTTCTTTCATGAAAAGCAGCCTATATCTTTCTCTGTAACAGTGACAAGACGTATGCAAAATTTCATCATGATTGGTGAAGTAGTTATAAGATGAAATTTTAACAAACAAATTCCCATTCACATGTATAGTGTTACTTAGGATTTATACTACGTCCCATACAGTGTGGATTAAACCCATGCGCTTTAGACGCTCGGAATGGCGTAATGAAGTGAACCCACTGAAAATCCAGCTTGTTCTCCGCAGCCTATTACATATAATAAAAAAATAAATTTAACGTGTCTGTACTTCTTAAGATTTTATGAAAAAAATTGCTCCACGTGTTTTGGTATAAATAATAAAATACATTTCAATCATATTTAAAAATGTCTGTCTATCCGTCTGTGTGTTTGTTTACATTTCAATCATATTTAGAAATGTCTGTCTATCTGTCTGTATGTTTGTTTGTTTGAACACGCATCATTACTAAAGTACTGCTTTCACGATAATACCTCACGAAATCCATAAGAATGCGAATACGCAAGAATATCATAAAGTATATTCTCGAGTAACATTTAGTCTTCTTTTCAAAAAAAACGGTTCACTCTATGAAAAGTTATTGTAAATTTAATGACGACGCGACTTAAGTACCAGAGAAGTAGATAAGTACATGGACTTAATAAATTCAGATGATTTAATAACTGTTACCACGCGGAGGAAGTCGCGGGCACAGCGAGTTAAAATAAGAACATACACACTGTAAATAAAAGAGGTACGAAATGATCTTCTGTGTGGCCTAGAAATCTAAAACGAGCTTCTAGAAGTTTGATTTGTAGGCTCTCCAAGTCGGCTTCTGGTCATTCAAACCGTCACGTAAGATTTTTCAGCGAGCCATACCATAGGCTTCTTACTAATATTAAAAATGACGAAAATATTCATTTTATTATTGAACTAGCAGGCCCTGCAGACGTTGCCCCGCCCTGATTAAAAATAAATCCTTGGCAATTTATATACTAAAACGTTCCTCAGGAATCATTTTATGCAATGGTGAAAACTGCAAGAAAATCCGTTAAGTAGGTTTCGAGTTTATCGCGTAGAGACAGACAGACAGACGCGGTAGGGGACTTTGTTTTATACTATGTAATGATTAACGATACTTACAAATGCGTGGGAACAATACCATAGGAACGTTAATTGACGGGTAAATATATTTCTTCAAAATACTCGTGAACTTTACTCACTGTCGAATCTCTTATTAGCGTTATTTATAACATACAGTCGCGGCGGAATAACGTAAAACGACGCATTTGCAAAATGAGGAATATGCTTTTTCTTCTTTGATTTGTTAAAAGCTATTTATTCAACATAACATTTGTTTGAATTGTGTATTAAGTTGGCTTCTTATTAAAATATAAACATTAAGCCAAAGTATAGAATATTCTTCAATGATAAAATTATTCTTTGTCTGAAACTACGAAGAAAGAACAATTAAATACAATTATTGAAATAAGTTCTAATAATTATGTTACTTATATTGTAATTATTATATTAAGTTCATATATTTATTTTTACTAGCTATCCGCACCGGCTTCGCATGAGACTACTAACAAATAAAATGAAAACTAATCTTACCTTTACAGCACGACCACGTAAATGAAATTGCTATTGAACAACGGAGTGTCAGTTTGTCAATTCTGTCTGGTTTTTGTGTCAGTCACTCAAATTTTGCGAAATGAATACGCTGTTGGCCAGACAGGCCTTTACAAATTCAACGGACTACTAAAGCGAGTGCTAAGGTACTCAGCCGATTTTATTTAGCAACCAGCTCAAGGGTGCAAGGCACACTTCGGTTTGGGCTGTTGCCTTGATTACGCAACATCGCGAATCGAACCAAGCGATACACATGTGTATCAAACTATGCATATCGATACGAATCATGAAAAATATTTGCACATTTCGAATATTCTGCTGTGTTCGAATATATAATACTGTTATTCATGAAAGGTTATCTGCTATCCATAATTATTGACAAGAACACGGGTCGGTTTGGAGTATAGCAAAGTGTGAACCAGTAAGTATTATGCAATAGCTAATAGATATAATTATGTCACGATACTAACATTTCCATTAACGTGTTACAAAACAAAAAAAAAAACAAACAGCAAAATAATTTACAACAGTTTATAACAATAATTAGTGTAAAGTAACCAAGAGCGTTGTTGACTATTATACTTTGTCTGCTTGTAATTTTGCAAAATAATTTATTCAGTGTAAGCATGCATCTGGGGCACGCGGTGATGGACACTGCTTCTTTAGTCTATTATTTGTATTAGCGCAAAACCCAATTTTTTATCTAAAATGAAAATAGCCTTAGTCACTTCATATAACATTAGCCTTCGGCCAGTGGAGGGCCCGTCAAAATCGGTCCAACCGTTTCGGAGCATACCCCAAACAAAATAAAACAAAATGTTTTTTTATTATGGATACGTATTCAACGAAATGTCTAGATAATAAAAACGCGCAACATAGAATATATTACAAGCTGATTGAATCTTAAAAGACTTGTAAGAATACTTATTTTTTTCAGTTTATTCCAATAAAAATCTCTCACGCGCTAAAAAGTTTTGGACTGTTACGATAAGTAATGAAAACCATTGAACAGGAAGCAACAGTATTCAATGAACAACGAATTAATTGTGAGAAAGTTTTGAGTTTCGACGTCGTAAAGGTAAATTATTGTTTCATCAACGACAAAGATAAATTTACCTTGAAATGTGTTCATGATAAATTTATTATCTCTTTTTATTCGTCTGTTTAATTTCGCTGAGTCCGACTGTGCAACGGACATGGATCGTTTTCTTTTATTTGATTGGCATCGCGGTAGTATTCGCCAGTGTCAACGATGTTTTATTTCCATGAAAATATTATAGGATTAGAATTTTATTAGTGTTTTATAAAATTCACGGTGTCCATGCTAAATCTTTTATTTCTTTTTATAATCTTTTTCATTTTTCTGATATTGACTATACCTGTACAACGGATAAAAATCGTTTTCTTTTTATTTATTTAGCATTGCGGTAATATTCATCAGTGTTAAGAGTGTTTTATTTCCATAAAAATATTATACGATTAGAGTTTAAGTAGTAGATTAGTTCTTCGATGTTGTTTTAGTATATTTAAATTGAAAAACTCAGGTTATATTCAAGTGTATATGAATAAGACAACTCTATTGAGCACAAGATACAATCTACATTAGATAAAATTCTATCAAAGCTACATGCGTGCAACGGACATGGATCGTTTTCTTTTATTTGATTGGCATCGCGGTAGTATTCGCCAGTGTCAACGATGTTTTATTTCCATGAAAATATTATAGGATTAGAATTTTATTAGTGTTTTATAAAATTCACGGTGTCCATGCTAAATCTTTTATTTCTTTTTATAATCTTTTTCATTTTTCTGATATTGACTATACCTGTACAACGGATAAAAATCGTTTTCTTTTTATTTATTTAGCATTGCGGTAATATTCATCAGTGTTAAGAGTGTTTTATTTCCATAAAAATATTATACGATTAGAGTTTAAGTAGTAGATTAGTTCTTCAATGTTTTAAACATTTTCTTAGTATATTAGATGTTGTTTTAGTATATTTAAATTGAAAAACTCAGGTTATATTCATGTGTATATGAATAAGACAACTCTATTGAGCACAAGATACAATCTACATTGGATAAAATTCTATCAAAGCTACATGCATACAAGGAAAGAACCTAATGTAAAAAACAGCGACTCATAAAATCATCTCAATATATTAAATCCATTTACGTATCTACTTTTTTCTTGTACTTAAGTCGCTTCGTCATTAAAATTACAATAAATTTTGATAGGGTGAACCAGTTTTAATAAAACCAAGACAATATTTTATTCGAGGAAATGCTTTATGATTTCCTTGTTGAAGCTTTATCGTGAACACAGTACTTTAGCAGTGATGCGTGTTCAAACAAATAAACAGACATTTCCAAAAATGATTTAAATGTATTATATAACTTATTCCAAGACACATACAACAATTTTTTCCCAAAAATCTAAAAATTACAGACACAGCAAATTTACATTCTTATGATATGCATACATATAGATGTATAGATAGACCAGTGATGATTAACACCGCTGCCGCGGGAGTAAGTGTACCCCAGGTTGATCTGTAATGCGTCCGCTACAAGATTTCCAAAATACTAATTTTAAAAATACCATTCCTTAAACTCCATAACATAAATTTGATTTCGACCTAAAAAAAACATAACGTGCCCGCCGCGCTTTATATTACCAATTTTAATAAAACTAAGACAATATTTTATTCGAGGAAATGCTTTATGATTTCCTTGTTGAGGCTTTATCGTGAACACAGTACTTTAGCAGTGATGCGTGTTCAAACAAATAAACAGACATTTCTAAAAATGATTGAAATGTATTTTATTTTTTTATTCCTAGACCTAACCATTTTTTCACAAAAACCTAAAAATTATAGACACGGCATATTTACATTCTTATGATATGCATACATATAGATGTATAGATAGACCAGTGGTGGTCAACACCGCTGCCGCGAGAGCAAGTGTACCACCGGTTAATCTGTAATACGTCCGCTACAAGATTTCCAAAATACTATTAAAAATACTTTTTTTTTTTTTTATAGTAGCACGGCAAAGTGACTGCACTGTGCCTGATGGTAAGCATAGTACAGTCCAAAAACAATGGCGACCAACGACTGACACACTATCCATCGCTGGTCGCCGCTGTCATGCCGGCCTGCGAAAAGCTGGATATGCACAGGCTGATCCCGAAACGCGACCCACAAAAGCGAATCACTATGACGGGCTTTTTCGCCATATACATGGTGGTTGCGACCCAGTCAGGCTGTAAAACCCTACCACCCCGCTTTCGTCATTGCCTCGTTCGTTACTCAGCAGGGTGCACCACGTGCAGGTGAGGTTGGCTTGAGTGTCTCAAGTCTTAAGATGTTGTGCGACACCCCTTACACCCCCTTACATTACAAACTTAATAAAATACAATAAATATAATAAATAAAATTACTTAATATACTTTTAAAAATACCATTTCTTAAACTCCATAACATAAATTTGATTTCGACCTAAAAAAAAAAACCGCGCTTTATAATTTTTTTCAAAATACGCCCACCGCGCTATAAAAGTTTTTCATTGCGCAATTACTTTGAAAAAGGTTGGTCACCGCTGTAATAGACTCATATCCACACTCACTTGCTTTGAAAAAGGTTGGCAACCGCTGTAATAGGCTCATAGCAATCTAACATGAGATTAAGCATGACACTTTAAAGGGTCTTCCATTCACGCCTTATTTGTATTTCGCCTCAGTATTTGTTATCTGCTATGACAATACCGACCGTGGACGGGGGTTGGCTTTCCATCTGTCACTACTCACTACTTGAACTTAACGTCGGGTTAATTGAAATTATTTCAACAGTAAACTAAATAACAACAGTAAGATGGACAATGAAACTATTAATATTGTTTTTAGCCATAGAACACCGAATGTGTAGAATATTAGTTATAGTTTGAACAGCCAGATGAACACAGAGAGCACTGGACCGCAATGTTTGTTAGCCCAAGAGATATGGGCTTCTACCGTACCTCTAATTCCCCTAATTGAATCTGACTAACTATTTGAACTGTCTACATATTGCATACGTGTTATGTAAATATACGTATATTGAATTACTTCATATGATCATTTTCACTGAGTCCAACTAACCAAAACTATAAAAAAGAGTATGTACTTACAGTACCTACATAGCCGTAGTCGGAACTGGACCAAATTGAAATGGGACCACATGGGAAGCACCAGCTTTCAAATAAAAAAAGAATAATCAAAATCGGTTCACCCAGACCAAAGTTATGAAGTAACAAACATAAAAAAAAAAAAAAAAAAATACAGACGAATTGATAACCTCCTCCTTTTTTTCAAGTCGGTTAAAAAGAGTATGTACTTACAGTACCTACATATAGGGTATATAATTATCGCTTGCTTAATGTAGACTTAATCTCTCCCTCAAGATTAGTATATTTTTTCTTCATGAAATTTACTATATGACATGTTGTATACTCCTGCCAACGTCTATTCACATATTCGTATTTATAATATTAGGATCTACGACTGCTCAAGCCTAGGTCCGTTCCCTCGGCGTGGAGCCCTTGAGTATGCTGCTCGCGCGATACAGTGACAAAAAATCTTACATCACTGCGACAACATTACTCATATCACCTCCAAACCTCCTTCTTTCCCTTATCAAACTGAAATAGTTTAGAATATTATCAGATACGAAATATATATAAGAGTTGTTGAGTTATGTATGCTTGGTACACATATATGTTTCAACAGCTCATATATGTATGAATAGTTAGCTTAGCTTAGCTTAGCTTACATAGTTCGCGAATTGCATGTATCAGGCAACAGCCAAAGCCGAGGTATGCCGCGCACCCTTGAGCTAGTTGTCAAAATAAAATCGGCTGAGTGCCTTAAGCGCTCGCCTTAGTAGTCCGGTGAAGCTGTTAAGACCTTGCTTGGTCAATAGCGTAGTCAGTTCGGAAAAAAAAAATTAGGATCTACTCTACACTAGTAAGCATTATGTGGGCATACAGACGTGAATTCTAAGTCGCGTATGTTATAAATTAATGTACGATAGTGTCACTGTATCGCTTATCAGCGTAGTTTGCAGTTTTCCGGTCAACCGCACCTGGGCTCGCGTCGCTGCCGGTCAGGATGTGGCGAGTGTGCGGAAGCGTAGATAACCGCCTGTACCTCACACAGTAATAAAAAAATCGACATTTCAAAGATATCATGCCACTAAAAAATGATACATGCTTTGATATAAATTGCGTATTTGATTTAATGAAAAAACGGAGTTTAATTGGCCCGTTAGTTAAGCTGGACTTTGAACAGCGCGAGCCGTTCGCGGTAGCAATCGTCAAATGCAAGAATATATTTTTCTGTATTTAAAAATATCAGCTTAATAAGTACCTATTTGTTTTCTTAATTATTTTTGTACAAATGATTTAAATTTCAGTGACTATTACTGTATTACCTACTTTACATTTACTAATGCATGGTTTATTAAATAAATACTTTTAATATCTAAACAATATTACTTCATCTTTTCACTAAAACAGTAAAGGGATTTGATCAAACCAGTTACGTTCTTCAGGGAAATCAGGCCATATAATTGTTCCTTTAATATCTTCTGCCAATTGATCATTTCTCTTACGAATTTGATTAAAGCCCTATTTTCATCATCTTACAGTAACTAAGATCATAATTAGTCATATTTCAAAGGATACACCTTATTCCCTTCAAGAACTTCATTAACATGTGTAATATATGATTTACATTAACATATAATAATAATATAAAAGCGTGAGTTCATCCGCTGTAGAACTGAAACTTAGTATTTAGATTATTTTTTAAGAAAATGAATTCATTACACTGTAGCGTTCCTACTGGTATATGAAATGATAGGCACGAGAGCTGCGAGCCAACCGTTTTTTTTTTTTCGAACTGACTACGCTATTGACCAAGCAAGGTCTTAACAACTTCACCGGACTACTTCCAACTAACTGTTTATTACAATATAACTTTCTTATATCTAACGCCTTATGAATATATGTGTACGTGTTCCCACATCACTCCCCCCTTTAAAAAAAATGAATACAAAATATATAAACATTGGTTTTCGGCATTATTGTGTAATATTTTTATATTAACAGTGTTACACAACACATAATATATTTTTAAAGTGTGCGATAGCCACTACGATCCAACAGAAAATAATAATAATGCTATAGATTTCAACGTTTCCTTCTCTCTCTTTCTCCCTCCTTTTGTATATATTTCGAAGACAGCTATCCCTTTTTTGTTACACATTTTCGTTTCATAATTCACACCGTCCCAAAAGAAGTTTATCCTCAACTTCTGAAACGCGAAGCGTAAGTAGTACATCAAAAATGGATATGCCCCTATCGTTGTTCAGTATCTAGTTACAAGCACATTGTTTCGATGTTCAAGTGAAAGTACTACAGTACGACATAACGTCCCATTGTTTTGTCTCGTATAGCTTTCCATTCGATCTAGACCTGTTTGTCCGCCAATCTGTAGATTAACTGTATAGCCTTATATTGTATTTTAGGGTGAATGGCCAGGGGCGGCAAGTGGGCAGAACACAGCACGACACCGGAGAAAGCAGTCAGATTGCAGGGCCGTGAAGCGTGGCTTAGAAATTAAGCATCACTTTATAAAACTATTTAGCATTCTACATTGCAGTTTGGATACTGGAGCAAATGTTAGCTTTAAATTAGATCGTTTATTTATTGTCTTCACACGTGTTCATTGTTAACAATGACTAATGAGACAAACGTAAACGCCGAGATAATTAATGAGAAATATGACTTTAATATTTGAGGAAAAACAAAACAGGATCAAATTAAAACCTTCATGAAAAGAATGGTATATATATTATATATTCATTTGTTCTTACGCCCGTAAAGTATCGGTTTTTTTTTGTCTTTTAAAACATTCTTCCTTTCGGGTGTCCATAATTTTACCTTTTTTTTATAATATCGCAATATAATTTTACAAAATGATATTCAAAATCAAATTGAAAATTCAATATATTTTATACAATTTAGGTCCTTATGAACGTTAAAATAACATCGATCCGGCAAAAACATTCCACTATTCCACTTATAGAAAAGTAATGGCAAGAAACTCGATCAGGTTTATCGATTTCCGTTTATATATTTTTTTTATTACAGCAATATAAATATTGTTCACAATCAATTACTTTAACCTATGAATACAGAAGACTCCATTTCCAGTAATCATTATAGTTCACGTGATGATTCACCCTATATTACTTTTGACAATAGCACATGTTTGACATAGTGTTAGAATGGTATAATCTAGCAAATTGATAAAGTACTTTGGGGCCTGATTATAAAACCGAGTTTTTTTAGGTACAGTGACCTAAAAAACTTTTTATTAATCTCATTTAGCCTAGAACCTGAATGATTATTACTAACTAGCTGATACCTTGGCTTCATGTGTTTTTGGCGTTTTGCTTTTAAAAACTGTAGTTTTTTTAAAGTTTACCCGTGTTATTACAAAAAAGTTAAATACGTATTAAATACTTGGTAAAAGGTTTCGTAATAAATGCACCGCGCTCGCCCGAGGCAAGTTCACGTTATCCTTTTTCACAAGTCTAAGCTAACGTAACCAAAGCGAGACAAAAGAGCAAGATGGCAAACATTCAGTGACCGCGGTGCATTTAATACGAGACCTTTTTAAAGCCAGGGTTCAATACGTATTTATCTTATTTATAATAACACCGTAACAGTTTTATATCATAAGAAGCTATTATAATAATTTTTAGAGAAGTGTATATGAAGTGTAATTAAAATAAATTGATCGAATTCTATCAAATAATGTTTGATATAGTTATCAAATAACTCTTTCATTTCATAAATATAAATATTCAAATTAAAGGGGATTGTCCAATAAACACTTAAAGCTACTTATAAAAAAGTTACCAAAACTGTTATTGGTAATATTTGTCACATTAGCGTTTGAATTATTATTTGACGATCAAAAACACGCTGTATATAATTAAACCGTAAACAGACTTTAATGTTTTTACACAGTTTTTATATATAAAATCAACTAACAAAAATAAACACTTGAACTGATATCCCACATTTATACGTATTTCGCGAGCATTTCGTCTAATATATGCTGTCTAGACCGTGAGCGTAATAGCCAATATTATCTATCGCTATCATTGACCTGAACAAGTTTAAAAGCACCAAATAAAATACCACCTTCCCACGGATATAAATTCAGCTTCCTCGATCAAAGATAACAAACAACACGGCTATTATAAAAACATATAATAGTTTACACCGATCATCATCTTTATTAGCTATAAACTACCTTCGTACTGATACTTAAAGATTGTTAAAAGCGCCCGCTACTTATGCAACATATAATTAAAGAATAAATAATAAAAACACATTGTAAAAAACGATTAAAAAAAAGTTGAAACAGTCATAAGGACTGCCGTCAGAAGTGGAAATTCAAGACAATGGAATAACTGTGTTCTTTTTAATTTTGAAATCATTTACAGAATGATTTATTTAAATTGAATAATTAAAATTATTAATATTAGTTTGGTTTTAACGTCTATTAACGTTGGGAGCAATAATTATATGCAGTTTATTATAATTTTATACAGTTTACTAATTAATATGATGGGCTGCACAACCTCCATATATCAATATTACATATACTCAGGCCGCTATACTATGCGTCACTAGTCTGAGACAAGCGCAATACGTCACGACCATGTCGAGGTCATCGGTGACGCGAATCCATAAGTTTTTTCTCTACCAAATAAACTTTACCTACAAAATCGCTCAACGCGGCTGAAGGAATTGTTAATTCAGAAAGATGAGATAATGTTTCGAATAAATAAAGTATTAGATTTTCATCATTCATTGTGTTCTTGGTAAAACATTATTTTGACTACATAGCTTTACAGAATAATAGTCATTGCTTATTACATAGTTTATTAGGCAAATGATCTATGACAAATTATCTATGCCCACGTGTGCAGACATGTTTTTTTATATTATATATTTCATATTCACATATTAATATATAACATATTAATATATATTAATATATAATAAATATATAACATTCATATATTATATATTTTTAAATTATTATTAATAATCATTATATGTTTTTTAACGAAATACATTGCTCGTTGGTTCGATTATAAATAATTAAAAATGTCTTAACCTTACTAGTAAAAATCTCACTAGTCTTAGTTATAGGCTTTTAATTATTCTTGTTATGATATCTGAAAAGATCATAGACAATTATTATGGCAATGCCAATAGAGTAATTATTAATCTTCTCGTGTAAATTTTATAGAAATTGGTCGAGCAATTTTTGTGCTTAGTCGTATAAACAAACAACTTTTAATATCATATTTGTTATTAGTGACTTTTATGATTATACATATATCACTAGATTTGTAGAAAAATGTGTACAAACAGAATTACTGATTCGTCTACACATATAATAAAAATGTAAAACTAACGTGTCCTTACTTTTTTAGAGGTGGTAGAGCCAGAGTGGAAAAAAATTAATTTAAAAAATACAATAAAAACCCCCGCGGTGTTCACAAGCCGGCACCCATCCAAGAACTGACCGCGCCCGACATGCTTAACTTCGGTGATCGAACGAGAACCGGTGTTTTGAATACTACCCAACACAGTGTTTACTCCACTATTTTTCGTCACACAATTAGTTCGCCGATCAAAATTTCAAAGAAATTTCTCGTCAAAGATACTACTCGTTTTTATATTTTATAACAAAAAAGCATTGATAAGCTGTATTAAGTGTAAGTTATCATATAAACTTGGGAGTCGGCGTTTTATAAGGCTTTTTACTCACGTGGCTACAACTAATAAACGAAGCGTCGAAACTTCTCCCAACTAAAAACGTGACCTCTATTAGTTCCGTTTCAACAAATATAAACATACCTTTCCTCGTCACGAATGAGTAAAGTTTGTATGTTAAAGTTCTTTATGTTAGTGGATTATCCATCCTTAATTTACGTTATTGCCCGAAGTCACCAACACTATTATAAATTTTGTGTAACTTTAATACAAATTCAACATATTATACTATCTATCTATCTATACATACAATAAAAATGAAGTGTCTGTATGTCATATCTAAATAATTTTTATTACTGATTGGGTACGAAAGTATACACGCTACATATAACAAAAATGCAATTTTTATAATTTTTGTCGGTCTGTCTGTTTATTCCGGCTAATCTCTGAAACCGCTGAACCGATTTTGATGGGAATTTCACTGGCTGGTAACTGAAATTACAGCGGATTACTTAGGCTACTTTAAATTAGACTATCAACCGCGGCTTCGTCTGCAATACCATCTCCAAAATGGTTGAACTGATTTTCACGGAACTATCACCAGCAGATAACGGACATCATAGCAAGTAATTTAATCTATTTTGATTTAGACTAGCTGTTAACCGTGGTTTCGCCCGCATTACTATCTCCAAAACGGTTAGTCCCGTCTTCACGAAACTTGCACGACAGATATCTGATCTTATAAAAAATAAATCAAGCAATTTTAGTTTATACTAGCTGTTAACCGTGGCTTCGCCCGCAGTGCTATCTCCAAAACGGTTACACCCGTCTTCACGAAATTTGCATTGACAGATATCGAATTTTATAAATAGTAATTCAAGCAATTTTAGTATATACTAGCTGTTAACCGTGGTCTCGCCTGCAGAGTTATCTCCAAAACGGTTCTTTTTTTTTATGTCATAGGTGGCAAACGAACAGGTGGCTCACCTGATGTTAAGTGATCACCACCGTCCATGGACACTAACAACACCAGAGGAGTCGCAAGTGCGTTGCCACCCTTTGGGAGGAAGGGTTAGGGGAGGGAGTAGGAGAGGAGAGAGGAGAGGGGAGGGGAGGTGGGCCTCCGGCGCTCTCACTGACCGAACGAAACGCAACAATGCAAGCACTGTTACTTCACGTCGGTTTTCTGTGAGAGGGTGGTACTACTCCGGACGAGCCGACCCATTCATGCTAAAACCAGTAATAGTTTCAGCGTGGCTCTACCACCATAAGAATCGATCTTCACGAAACTTTCACTGACAAATAGCTGACCTTACAAAAAGTAATTTAATTTAGACTAGCTGTTAACCGTAGCTTCATCCTCAGTGCTATCTCTAAAACGGTTCGACTGATTTTCACGGGACTTTCACTGGTAGGTAACGAACCTTATAAAAAGTAATTGAGGTTATTCTATTTTAGACTAGCTGTCACCCGCGACTTTGTCTGCATGAAATTTAGCAAGATTTCAACTCATTCTTTATTTTTAATAAGATAAATAATTATCAGCTTATTGTTTACAATTTGACATTATAATTATTAATAACTTTAATGATATAGAGGTCTTCCTAATAAGATCTTAGATTATAAACGTATTACGTGAAGAGTTTGATAATACAATTTCTTGCGGAACAGACAAGCGTTTATTTTTTGTATAGTCACAAAAGCTTAATTATAATAATGGTAATGTATATTAAAAATAATGTAAATGTAAATCTTTATAAAAATATTTTAAGTTATTGTTTCATTAGTTCCTTATACAGTGTAAGTGAGCACCGAAGTAGTTATATGGTGGGTTCCGGTTCCAAATATGTTGCTGATGACAAATCTCATTTGGCACGCTGTTACTATTTATATATCTAATGTACACGTTACATATTACTTTTAGTGGCGTGCGCGTCGTACTTACAATTGTCTTTAAAGAACATTTCTATAAATGGACATAGTGTCACAAGTTTATAATAATTTAATACGATTTTTAAAAAAAACGCGTGCGTAGCTTGCGTGTCCAGGTACTATAATAAAACTGTAACCCGGCCAAATCTGTACATTAAATATTTTTTGAAAATGTTGATAGGGGTAGACTTTGTTATCGATATAGAAGCCAAAAATAATCTTTTTACGATTTTTGTCTGTCTGTCTGTCTGACCCTGTGAACACGTATCACTCTGAAAGTACTGAACCAATTTTGACGAAACTTGACACAGTGATAACTCATATTACAAGGTTACATCTAGGATACTTTTTGTCCTATAAAACGCAAGGGGTTCTCCAGGATAACGAAAGACAAAATTTTTTAGTAAATATAACTAGATTTTTTTGCGACACCTTAGTACATGAGTCAGCAACGTTGGAAGAACGAGAATTTTAGAAAAGCTGGTTCTTATTATGAAGATATATTATGCCCTTCCCTACAGGATTCAGGATACTTGGTAGCCGGTTAACATTGTGTTTTTTAAGGCGCATCACACTAACCTGCAGGCTAAAAACTAACCTACATATATTGGCGGTAATGTAAAAAAAAGCTTTAGAGGTCTATGGACCCCCAGTTTCTAACGAAGTTCCTTTCCCTTTTTTCTAGACGTTTACTATACAGATAGTATAGTTTACATTATAAAATATCAAGTTGATAGAGTTAAATTGTAAATGAAACGATAAAATATATTCAAAAAATTAAAAGAAAGAAAGAAATACTTTATTGTTGGAACAACCATACAATTAAATTAAATTACACAAATAATTATGACAGAAAAAAAAAACATTTTAAAAATGAAAAAATAGATGTCCAACAATTGGCGAACCCATTCAGCAAAAATCTGCAATACTGTAAGTACGATTTTTGTCTGTCTGTCTGTCTGACCCTGTGAACACGTATCACTCTGAAAGTACTGAACCAATTTTGACGAAACTTGACACAGTGATAACTCATATTACAAGGTTACATCTAGGATACTTTTTGTCCTATAAAACGCAAGGGGTTCTCCAGGATAACGAAAGACAAAATTTTTTAGTAAATATAACTAGATTTTTTTGCGACACCTTAGTACATGAGTCAGCAACGTTGGAAGAACGAGAATTTTAGAAAAGCTGGTTCTTATTATGAAGATATATTATGCCCTTCCCTACAGGATTCAGGATACTTGGTAGCCGGTTAACATTGTGTTTTTTAAGGCGCATCACACTAACCTGCAGGCTAAAAACTAACCTACATATATTGGCGGTAATGTAAAAAAAAGCTTTAGAGGTCTATGGACCCCCAGTTTCTAACGAAGTTCCTTTCCCTTTTTTCTAGACGTTTACTATACAGATAGTATAGTTTACATTATAAAATATCAAGTTGATAGAGTTAAATTGTAAATGAAACGATAAAATATATTCAAAAAATAAATAATGATAAATGAAACACTGAATGATATCATAAGTATTTTCAACTTGTATTAAAACTTTTCACGCACCATTGTATTGAAGACAAATATAAATATTAAAAAGATATAGGCACGTCGCGTCAGCTGTCACTTGCCTGTAACTATTTGTCTAAGAGCTAGCAACGGTTTCGACAACGAATTCCAATAAGCCAGTTTTTATATACCTTTATGTTCTTCAGAACAACGTTTATTAGTGCATATCGCACCTTTACAGGCAAAAATATTGATTTTTATATAATTTTAGAATGTTTTGTTTTTCACTAACTTTGAAACGCTACTAAAACATGAAATTATTATTGCCAGACATTTTTGTTATTAACAATAATGTGCCCAATGCTATTTTTCGTAAATAAAATAAGTATGTTCAGACCATGTTAAGATAGCTGTAATTTTAATATTATTATATTTAGACATAAAAGAGTTTTTTTTTTATTTGCATTTATTTTTCTATTATAGTTTTCATATTTTATATTATTATAATGGTTTATTGTCATAAAGTCATAAACTATAGCTATAGTAAACATACCCCACGCATTACAAAAGCGAAACAATCCGAACATAACGCTAACTAAGCACATTATTATACTATATGCCCAGAGCGTAAACCTAACCCACAGGCTGCAGGTGTAAAACGTTTGGCAATATGCCCTAAAAAAATTTAGTTTTAGTGGCGGTAACGATTAATGTTTTGAATGTCGTGTTTATTAGTTTGCTTCCCATGTATGACCATAACATTTTAAATATTGAAAAAAAAACTATGTTTTTTATTGTAAATTTATTGAATCACTTCTATATAATATACACCTAATCTGACCATAAATACTGTTACAATTAAAAATAAACAAAATATTACATTTGAATTTGGAATCTGTCATTTTTATATCATCATTGAATATAATCATTCATTGAATTTTCTCATTTTGGCGCCAATACATTGTACAATATTTTGCGATATTAAAATGAAGTGGGGTGATAAAGACAATTTTGTGTACCGGGCTATTAATAGGTACAATGAGACCCCCTCTGCTTGTGACAGAAAAAAATCTGGCCGTCTACGTAGTATTCATACGAAAAAGATGGTCAAAGCAGTAAGGGAAAGAATTCGCAGAAATCTTTATCAGACTTCATCAGAGCTGAAGACTGGCCGTCGTATAGTCCCGATTTTAATCCGCTGGATTATGATTTATGATCAGCTTTAGAGCGTACGGCTTACTCTAAACGCCATGATAATTTGGAGTCCCTAAAACAATCCGTACGATGGGCAGTGAAGAATTTTCCCATAGAAAGAGTGCGTGCTTCTATTGATAACTGGCCTCAACGTTTAAAGGACTGTATTGCAGCCAATGGAGGCCACTTCGAATAAACTTTTTATATTTAAAATTGTTTTATATTTATGTATTAAACTAACACACTGTAAAAGTAATAAATGTTATTTGCGATAGAATTTTTTTTCTTTGTTTCAGTATTTATGACAAGACTAGGTAAACAATTATCCAATTTCTGGATAATCTGGCTTTCATTCAATACGTATTTAACTTTTTTATAATAACACAGAGGATGTTTAATACATCAGTGCTATTTTTCACGTGTATTTAAAAATAATTATGAATTTGATCACTGTTATTTTTCATATAATTGTATTTTTATAAAGCATATACCGAGGTACTAAAGTGGCATCTGTACAGAAATTTTTAGCGTGTAATCTTAATATATAGCAGATACTTATTTTACGGCTTTTAAATAGCAGTAATAAAATAATTTCACCGTTATACAATTACATTAAAATAGGTCAATTATTTACATTATTAGTGTATACATATACACTGTGAATTTATGCGATAACGGAACTGTATCAATTCACAACAATTAATCAAAATTATATTATTATAACCTTCGATCAACAATAATTAGATAAAGGATCGCCGCAAAAAATACGTCTCAGTAAATTACAGCTCACTTGAAATGTGAGCTTTTATTTTGTTTAGTTTGTTTGAAACACAATCAATGTAAGCACGTTTCACATGTCGCAGTGTATTCAAAAGATGCAAAAATAATACCCGAAAAAGCAATTTAACGGCTTGAGTATTCTTACTTTCGCTAAATACATGTTGAATAAGTTATATTTTAAGCTTTAAACTAACAAATAATATCAAATTTTGAACAAAATTACCGATTTTATACCTGTGGTACAAAAGTTTGGACAAGGCTCTTCAACCACGCACTAAGACGCACAATAACGGGAAAAAGTACTTTATTCATTGCGTGTTAAGGTTGAATTCACACTAAATCTTGTTTATGTTGTCTTTTCATTTGTGAGTGGAGTAATTTATTGCTATGCTCGATTTATCGTAAGTATTTAATAATATTTTGAACATTTGTGACTTTATTACAAGGTGTCATAGTTGTAATTAGGTTGAACTTAATACTGTTTTAAAACTTTTTTTCTCCCTTTCTTAGTAAACAAATAGCTACACATAAGTATATATTAACGCGGACAGCTTTTAGCTTCGATTTTGTACGTGAACCTTTATCTAGTTATTGTTGACTTTCGATCTTCGAAGATTATAACGATATTTTTACATGGGTTTATAAGTCTCACCATTATTTTGAAAATGATCACTTTATATTTCACAGTCGCTGTTCATATACATATTTAACGAAAATATACAAATCTTATATAATAATAGTAGTTTCAAAATTTTATGATACAGAATATGACTTTTACGGAATGTTTCGTCATAATCATATCGGTTACCGTAACATTGATAGAGCCTCGTAGCCGGGTTTTTGCAGAAATAATGCAACATCTTTACACGCGTTTATATTTACAATTTTATTTCTACTTCCCGTTCATAATGCAATAGTCTTAAATTTTAGACATTGTTTCAAGACAGTTGATGGGTAAGGATAAGGGCTCTTATCAGAGGACTTTGAAATTCTGATCGGCAACATATTTGTGTGTCGAAAAGTAGTGGACTAAACACTGTGTCGGGTAGAGTGTTAAAACACCGGTTCTCGTCCTATCACCGAAGTTAAGCAACGTCGGCTGCAGTCAGTAGTTGGTTGGGTGACCGCCTGGGAACACCGCGTGGATTGGTATACAACAAGTATTTTTTAATTAAAATGTTTCCCTGCAATAAAAAGTTTCACTTCTATCGTGTGTCATTATGACACGCTTTTTTATTAGGGTTATTTATGTTCCTATATATAACAAAAAATTATATATTAACTAGCTCAAATGCGTTAGAGCCTGTATAACTAATTTATAGAATAATATTAATAAACGATGATAAAGAAAAAGCGTAGTGAAAAATAACAGGTAGTAAACCACATCCGTTCTCAGTTTAGCTCGACAATAATAACACAAGTCGTTGCTCACCCACAATTCGTATATATATGGTAATATCCATTAATACATATTTAGAATATATAACTAAGTAAAAATAACTAATTTTATACATATTCAGTTCAGTAAATATTTCTATTAGAATCACTAAATAATACAGTATAACTTCCGTTACCATATTAGTCATAATTCAATTCTTATTTCACAAATATTACACTATCCATTCCTTATGTAACCAAGGTAACGTCTGGCTGTCTGTCAATTAGTGTGCTTGTAACTTGTTAACCGTTTAACTGTTTTACATTATTATTTTACTAAATCATGGATGCATTCTCAGACTAGGTTTTAATAAAAATTTTTTTTCATTGTACATGTAAATGGTTATTGAAATAATTGAATCGAGAAGAAAATTACCACTAGCATGTACCCTGGGAAATTGGATAATCTATACTAATATTATAAAGAGGTGAAATTTGTGAAATTGTGAGTTTGTGACGTTGTAGGGGGTAATCTCAGGGACTATTGGTCCGATTTGAATGATTCTTTCAGTGTTATGTACCTTATTTATAGAGGAAGGTTATAGGCTATATATCATCACGCTAAGACTAAGAGGAGCGGAGCACGAATACAGAATGTTTAAAAATCAAGGAGTTCTTTCCTCTTGAGAGATTGCGCTGCGTGTTAGCATTAGCCCTAAGTAACTATTCCACGCAGACGAAGTCGCGGGCAGAGGCTAGTTGTTTATACATTATTTAGAAGTGATTCAACAAATTTAGAGAAAGAATGTTTTTTTATATTTAAAATGTAATGATCATACGTGACAAGCAAAGTAATACACACGACATTCAATACATTAATAGTTATCGCCATTAAAACGAACACTTTTTAGGGCATATTGCCAATTGTCATAAGGACTGCTGACAGAAGTGAAAACTCAAAACAATAAAATAAATGTTTCTCTTTTGAATTTTCATATTAATTATAGCATAAAACGATTATATATAAATTTCAAAATTATTAACATTAGTGTGGTTTTCATATCTATAGGCACTCGGAGCAATAATCATATACATTTTTATAAACTATTTAAATCAATCAAACGTATAATTATATGCATTATACTGATAGTATTACGTAGTATGTCATGAAGCGAAATTATAAGTTTATCTCCTTCCAAAAAAATACCGCTCAACGTGTCTTAAGAAGTTTTTCACTTCAAACATCTTACGTCAGTAGCGCCATATCAGCGTTCTAACCGCTCGGGTGAACTGAACATTATTCCAAACGTGGCGTCAAGATTCAAACCGTTTGTAAACGATACAATTATAATATCAATGCACCGACGCGACGTACTATTACGTGAACGGTGAAACGGGTCATCGTGTCTTTAACGAGATCCGCATTTGACGCTTTTTTATTACAAATATTTTTATATTTAAAATGTGATTTTTAGGAAACCTCAAAACACAATACAATACATAAATATTTCAGTCGAAAACGGTACCTTACATTTTACTACCATGCTAAATATACAATAATTTCTGAGAGAGTGGACCAATTTTAATGAAATGTTACTTGATATGCTTTATGATTTTCTTGGTGAGGTTTTATCAGGTTTTATCGTGAATACAGTACTTTAGCAGTGATGCATGTTCATACAAACAGACAGACATTTCTAAAAATGATTGAAATGTATTTTATTTTTTTATTCCTAGACCTAACCATTTTTTTCACAAAAATCTAAAGATAGATTTACCTTCTTATTATATCTATATATATTTGACATCATGCTGTGGCCTTTAGAAGCCGAGTAATTTCCATAGAAAGAGTAGGTCAAAATATACGCTAAGCAAGATAACGAAGTAACAGTGCGGTGGGATCTGTAGCGCAGCTTTGACTTTCGAGGGTCAAGGACGGTAAAAAATAAGAGCGAATGAGACCACAAAAATATCCAGTCTTTAATAAGCTGAAATAAACTTAAGTAACATACAATCAAAGCACTTATCTGTATGCCCATAAACGTGTTAATCCGGCCTCAACGTATTAAAATGCAGTTAAAATGAATGCAACATTCAATATTACGTGAAGGTTTTTGATTGGGTCAACAAGACCCGGACTTCGATAGCAAAGCATAAATTTATATACTCTATTAGTGGGTAAATATGTATTTCTGTTACAAGATATGGACTTTAGGTATTTAAATACATTATAACTTGTAGCGTTCAACCTCAATCTTACCTAATGTTAAATGATAGAGTGTAAAATGGCAAACACGCTAAATTTAAAGGGTGGCTTTCACGTACAAATACCAGAACACACTTATAACTGCTTGGCGATGGATTTTCAACTCGAGACTGATAGCTAGTCAGAGTCAGGCCAAGTTTACTTAAATTTATAAAAATATCCAGTCTTTAATAAGCTGAAATAAACTTAAGTAACATACAATCAAAGCACTTATCTGTATGCCCATAAACGTGTTAATCCGGCCTCAATATATTAATTAAAATGCAGTTAAAATGAATGCAACATTCAATATTACGTGAAGGTTTTTGATTGGGTCAACAAGACCCGGAGTTCGATTGGAAAGCATAAATTTATATACTCTATTAGTGGGTAAATATGTATTTCTGTTACAAGGTACGGACTTTAGGTATTTAAATACATTATAACTTGTAGCGTTCAGCCTCAATCTTACCTGATGTAAGACACTAAACTTAAAATTAGCGACTGACTTTCACGTACAAATACCAGAACCCACTTATAACTGCTTGGCGATGGATTTTCAACTCGAGACTGGTAGCTAGTCAGAGTCAGGCCAAGTTTACTTAAATTTATAAAGCTAACAAATAGTTATGTTAAGTATCGGAACGCAAATTGACTTTGAACCAGCCGATCCATTCAACCGCGACTACTAAGCAAACGTACAATAATTCAGAATAATCAAAAACATTTCCAATTATACGCTGGAATACAATTTCCACGTTATAGTCTACGTATACTCGTTTATCATGACGTCTTATTAGAATTAGGGTTGCTCAAAATGTTGCATTTGGCGAGACCAAGACCGCCGAATTGTAACAAGACCAAGACCAAAACCAATCATTGCAAGACTTGCGCAATACAAAACAAAGCCTTTTTTTTATTTACGTCGGGAAATCCCTTATGGATACGTTACCCTCCCAGGGGGAGGGTGGGTTATGTCCGACTGGCACGGACTAAAACCCTACGGTGTACCGTCAGACCACGTACAAATACCAGAACACACTTATAACTGCTTGGCGATGGATTTTCAACTCGAGACTGATAGCTAGTCAGAGTCAGGCCAAGTTTACTTAAATTTATAAAGCTAACAAATAGTTATGTTAAGTATCGGAACGCAAATTGACTTTGAACCAGCCGATCCATTCAACCGCGACTACTAAGCAAACGTACAATAATTCAGAATAATGGGTTCAACATGAATGGGTCGGCTTGCCCGGAGTGGTACCACCCTCTCACAGAAAACCGACGTGAAGTAACAATGCTTGCATTGTTGCGTTTCGTTCGGTCAGTGAGAGCGCCGGAGGCCCAACTCCCCTCCCCTCTTCGCTTCCCCCATTCCCTTCCCCCAAACACAGGCTGGCAACGCACTTTTAACTCCCCTAGTGTTGTTAGTGTCTATGGACATATATAAATATGGATAATAGAAATAATATAAATCCGTATATTTACCAAGTCATGTCGGTAATTCTTAATATTTACTTGTAAAACCTAAGATTAACCAATATACGAACTATCACAGTAGCATATACTGTTTCATCGTGATTACGTTAGATAATAGTTTATCAGTTAACCTCCCAAAGCTATAATGATCAAGATAATTTAATAGCCCAATTCAATATGGTTTTAAATGTTCCGGTCTACGTATTTTAGTGTTCTCTTTTTATAAAAAAAACTCAATAACTTTCTACCTATTATTCATTTAAATGCACATTAAACGTTTAGATGACCTTTAAGGCAATATTATATTGAATATAACATTCATCACAACATCAGGTCAGATTACAGTTGGCGCGAAATTTTAAAAGCAAAATCCATGTAAAAACTTGAATGTACGTCATATTGGGCTTCTAGGCGATGATTTTTTTCCAAACTTGAGCCTTAATACTACATATAACTTTATACAATAAATTGAACAGTAGGTCTGACGAAGTTAAATAATTATCGCTTCACAACGCAACATGCAATTGTTTTATCAATGCCAATACATTAATTTAATTATTTAATTCATAATTGGCTCACAGTAATCCGTCACATTGATTGCATAAACATTACATTCATATATCGAAAGCAATTGGTTAAACCCAATGACGTTATACAATGCAGTTAAATATGTATAATGTGGGTCACCGGTGACACTAAGCTGTTCCACTCGGTTCTAACATACTTGGAAGATATTTCAATGGAAAGTGATTTAAAATAAATGTCAGATCATTTTAAAAAAAACCTGTGTAGAAGTGAAACCTTCTAAACTTAAAAAATAAAATATCAATTACTGCTTAACCGATCATCATAAAAGTTGAGTCACCTAACATATATAAGGATACTTAGAAAAACGTTACTGGCTATCCAGCAAATAAGTTCTTTTATGTAACATTAACTACATAATAATAATAGTTTGTAAGTCTGCGTGTTGGATGGACTACACTGCTAGAAGAAATCGTAAGGCTTTATCACGCCAACATTGTATCCACAGACAGTACTCTTATTTCCAACATACACTGTAACAAGAACATTCCTCAGGCGTTAAGGCTTACTCGTAGTGTTTTCCTTCGTCGTCAGGCGATAGTCTTACAAATTCATGTTAGTACATTCCGTACACTGGACCACCACGACTTCCACCTGCATCTACCCCATAACAAATATATAATGGCTACATGATATATACGATTCCATTACAAAACAGGAACTGCATTCAAATAACGAATAAAAAATTACGACAAGTGAAAAACAAAACAGAATCGTAATATAAAAGATTAAGTAATTAGCTTAAAACATCAAAGACTTGCGTGAAGGTAGACGTTAAAATTCAACGTAAACATTCCAAAGCCGTTATATAAACTCGTACGATATAGTCATTGGTACAGTCACAAACAGACTTCTTAAAACGAATGACAGAAACTTTTTAGTATGTGACATCCCATGACATGGTTGGATGGAAACTGCTTGGCGATGGATTTTCAACTCGAGACTGGTAGCTAGTCAGAGTCAGGCCAAGTTTACTTAAATTTATAAAGCTAACAAATAGTTATGTTAAGTATCGGAACGCAAATTGACTTTGAACCAGCCGATCCATTCAACCGCGACTACTAAGCAAACGTACAATAATTCAGAATAATCAAAAACATTTCCAATTATACGCTGGAATACAATTTCCACGTTATAGTCTACGTATACTCGTTTATCATGACGTCTTATTAGAATTAGGGTTGCTCAAAATGTTGCATTTGGCGAGACCAAGACCGCCGAATTGTAACAAGACCAAGACCAAAACCAATCATTGCAAGACTTGCGCAATACAAAACAAAGCCTTTTTTTTATTTACGTCGGGAAATCCCTTATGGATACGTTACCCTCCCAGGGGGAGGGTGGGTTATGTCCGACTGGCACGGACTAAAACCCTACGGTGTACCGTCAGACCGTGATTGTTAGGGCGGCAAGGGATCGTACAATGCTAATAAACCTTGTAGAGGCGGAAGGTCAACGCCGGGTTCCTACTTATAGAGAGGCAGACTGGGTACACACCAGCTGCCTCCCCTCGTCCGTCGGACCTGTGCAATGAGGAGATGGGTCTCCCGGCCCATCCTCTCAGGTCCGACTAGCCTGCAATATTGCAATATGCAATTATGATAATCCCGAACGACAGGTACACCCTAACATTTTAACATAAGATAAACATTTTAACATAAGTAAAACATAAGATTTACCATCTCATAATAATAAAATTCCGAATAGTTATGTAATCATCGTTCATTTCGAACTTTCAACAAGATTCACTTCGTAAATCTTAGGATTTATCTTAGTTCTATCGTGGTGAGATACTTACGTTTTCGGTTAAGTTATAAGAAATACGATAGATAATGGAAATAATATAAATCCGTACATTTACCAAGTCATGTCGATAATTCCTAATATTTACTTGTAAAACCTAAGATTAACCAATATACGAACCATCACAGTAGCATATACTGTTTCATCGTGATTACGTTAGATAATAGTTTATCAGTTAACCTCCCAAAGCTATAATGATCAAGATAATTTAATAGCCCAATTCAATATGGTTTTAAATGTTCCGGTCTACGTATTTTAGTGTTCTCTTTTTATAAAAAAACTCAATAACTTTTTACCTATTATTCATTTAAATGCACATTAAGCGTTTAGATGCCCTTTTAGGCAATATTATATTGAATATAACATTCATCACAACATCAGGTGAGATTACAGTTGGCGCGAAATTTTAAAAGCAAAATCCATGTAAAAACTTGAATGTACGTCATATTGGGCTTCTAGGCGGTGATTTTTTTCCAAACTTGAGCCTTAATGCTACATATAACTTTATACAATAAATTGAACATTAGGTCTGACGAAGTTAAATCATTATCGCTTCACAACGCAACATGCAATTGTTTTATCAATGCCAATACATTAATTTAATTATTTAATTCATAATTGGCTCACAGTAATCCGTCACATTGATTGCATAAACATTACATTGATATATCGAAAGCGATTGGTTAAACCCAATGACGTTATACAATGCAGTTAAATATGTATAATGTGGGTCACCGGTGACACTAAGCTGTTCCACTCGGTTCTAACATACTTGGAAGATATTTCAATGGAAAGTGATTTAAAATAAATGTCAGATCATTTTAAAAAAAACCTTAAAATAAATGTCAGATAATGTAAAAAAAAACCTGTGTAGAAGTGAAACCTTCTAAACTTAAAAAATAAAATATCAATTACTGCTTAACCGATCATCATAAAAGTTGAGTCACCTAACATATATAAGGATACTTAGAAAAACGTTACTGGCTATCCAGCAAATAAGTTCTTTTATGTAACATTAACTACATAATAATAATAGTTTGTAAGTCTGCGTGTTGGATGGACTACACTGCTAGAAGAAATCATAAGGCTTTATCACGCCAACATTATATCCACAGACAGTACTCTTATTTCCAACATACACTGTAACAAGAACATTCCTCAGGCGTTAAGGCTTACTCGTAGTCTTTTCCTTCGTCGTCAGGCGATAGTCTTACAAATTCATGTTAGTACATTCCGTACACTGGACCACCACGACTTCCACCTGCATCTACCCCATAACAAATATATAATGGCTACATGATATATACGATTCCATTACAAAACAGGAACTGCATTCAAATAACGAATAAAAAATTACGACAAGTGAAAAACAAAACAGAATCGTAATATAAAAGATTAAGTAATTAGCTTAAAACATCAAAGACTTGCGTGAAGGTAGACGTTAAAATTCAACGTAAACATTCCAAAACCGTTATATAAACTCGTACGATACAGTCATTGGTACAGTCACAAACAGACTTCTTAAAACGAATGACAGCAACTTTTTAGTATGTGACATCCCATGACATGGTTGGATGGAAAGCCAATTGTACATACCGTTACAGTTAAATTGATTTTACCGCCATCTATTCCCTGACTCTCGTACTATATTGTTACCTGTAAATAAATTAGACGTTTAATATTTTATGCTATTAGCAAATTGATGTTTAACGCTATTAATAATGTTTTCTGTTTATTCTAATTAGGATTAAAATAACACCATAAAATAAAACCAATAAGCTAACATACAATACCCTGCAATTTGATCTGGCACGCCGGTGCGGGTATGTTCAAACAATACCCTGCATTTGATCTGGCACGCCGGTGCGGGTATGTTACGACTAACTAAAACCAGCTTGCTTCAGTTTTGTAAAGCGTTTTCTCTATAGCACAGCGCAAATGATTGCGAGATAGACAAAGATGAGACGAACCGGTGGGTCACCTGATGTCAAGTGATTACCGTCGTCCATAGACACTTGCAACACTAAGGGAGTCGTAAGTGAGTTGTCTGCCTGTGCTTGGTGGAAAGGGAAGGGGAGGGTAATTGGGTATCCGGCACTCTCACTGACTGAACGAAACGCAACAATGCACCATGCACCAATAATTGGATTCTTTCGCAAATGGACACAACAAACTACAAACATTTCAATATGTAAACTTAATAATATTATTGTTTTGGATTTTGGTAAATGTATGCATATAGACAGGACATGGTTAAAAACTTATCGTTGGTTTTTTTATTGACCTTTTAATATTGTAAACGGGCACGTTAGTCAGGTTGGTTGAATGTTTGTTATCTATAACGCAGAAACTACTGGACGGTAATTGACGGAACAGTAAAATATAGCTTCTACATAAAAATATCATACAGGCTATAATTCTTATAGACAATGTTTAAAATGACAACAAAAACGATAAATGTTAAGCAAATTTGAAAAAAAAAACTGTCATATGAGTGCTATCTCGGCGAGCGCTGCGTAAACCGGTAGATTCACACGATAAAGTATAAAGGCAGACGAAGTAACGGAAGCTGCTTGTAACTTATAAAGTCAACGAATTCGGAATTATAAGTCCTTCACTTTAATAATCATATGCATCTATGAAAGTTTAATTTTATCTATTCATAAGGTCGAGCCGATGACTTCACAAAAAACCCGTTTTGCCAAACGCTTCAAACGCTGAAGCTGACAATCACCTTCTTTTTTTAAAAAAAAAAGCGCTGCCTCAAAGATCAAGACCTATGTTGTAGGGGATTCATACAATTCACTTATTCACAGCAAGCTCAAACTCAGAACAATCATTCGAGGTTCACAAAATAATTGGTCTGAGTGTGATTCGAAACCACAACACTCAGCGCTGCGGTAGCGGCAATCGGCCTTGAACTACACAATGAAACATTTTAATAACAACTGCAACACAGTTACTTCTTTTTACATACTATAGCACTACTGCATATTGTTACACACTGTATATGAACTCCTTGTTACCAATATTATCAACGAATGATTCGTCGACCGTGGGAACAAAAACAATGGAGTTCTTAAGTTCGTCAGCTTCCAGAGTTTTCTACCCATCGTTATTGAAAGGTATAGCGCGTCGGGTTGTGCCCCAGAATAATTATATTCTATATTTCGGAGCAAATACAAAGAATAAATCTTCAAGCTGAATGTGGCTGCAGCATTATAAAGACACGTGTGACTATAGTGTAAGTGTGTGACAGCGAGTCTATTTGATTTTAATCTGCACGACTCACTGACATATATAAAACGTAGCACTCCAAACCGGGCGCAAAAACTCCCCAATACACATACGTGATTATAGTTATGTCATGAGCTTATGAGTTTGAAAATTCAACCTTACCTGAATGATTTAAAGTTGTTTTTATAAGGACGCAAGCGACGTGAGATTATTTGAAATGAGTGCATAATGCCTAAAATTATGCACTCATTTTTGTGTGCCGTCTGTGAGACGTCAAGTGTGCATCTTGGGTTTTTGGGTATCAAAGGTACAACTACATTGCAACTAATCTTGTATATTTTCAACGTGTGTATAATATTCTTGCATCTCTATAATTTACAGTATAGTAATCCTTAGCAGAATAGAACTGGAACAGATTCTGAAATAGGATAAGTTTCATGTCGGAATCTCGCTAACATAGTTTTATCTTCGCTCCAAAAGTTGCATATGTAACTACGTATGTTGTACATAAAGTTCGTCGCAATGCGGGAACATAATTTCTCACTTAACTACTCGACTGTACGTGTAATGACAGTAGTTGCTATATAATGATACCTTCATGCGTAAACTGTTTATAACCAACTTTTTTTAGTTAAACCCTAGTAACTTGATAGAAAGTTACAAGTTATAAAATGCTAACATAGGTGAATTAGACAATATCATATGCAGAAAGCGAAGGTAAGCGATGTTTTCATTGCACAGTTTTACACTCCAGATTCTTTTACATAATAAATTAGTTGCTGGCCATCTACATAGTTTTTTTTTTGTATACTCTTTTATTAAATAGTACCTTAGTCAAATATAATTTACGACGATTTTAGATGATTTTAAAATGGATAAAACTCAGACAAATAAGTATTTATTATTATCAATTAATTACTCAAGAAATTTCTAGACTTCTTATTAATCCTCATAAATAAACTAGAAGTAACAGATGTCCCAGCGTTATGATTCATCGAGACGCGGAACTCGCAAAAATTGAATCGCTCCAAGTACATTTAACAAACAAACAAGTTCTAAAAACAGAATACACCCAAATTCCTTTGAACGCTATAGGTGTCACAGATCAAATTTTAATTGCATGCTAAAAAGTGCGATCGCTGATTTGAGCAGATAATTAAGCGATCTATTGTGTGACAGACATCATCTATAAAGAGTGATATAAGGAAGAAACCTAAAAGAAGACTATAATTACATTGCTGCCTTGGTATAGATTTTTTTTATCCATTTATTTTTCTCGACTCCTACTCCACGCCGTTTATCTGAAATAATTTTAAATCTAGCGTAGCTTAAATAGATTATTAAAGTGATCAAGGCAAAATACTATTATAATACTTAACTAGTTACAGCTAATTGTTAAAATTTTTTTCTTTAGTATATCTATGTCAGTGAGTCGATTTATTTGTTGAGGTAATAGCCTTTATGTCGGTTTCATTATTATCTTTACTTTTATCATTGTTTTTTATTACTATAGTTTGTTTGGCAGACGTTAAATGTTTTGTTTACTGATTTATATTGTAAAGTAATTTACAATCAATGTTATACTTAGAACAGACTGAAATAAATAATAGTTTAAAAAAACTAAAAAAACACGCTTTCATAAAAAATCTAACTAAAAAACAGAAAATAAAATGTAAATTTGAGCAGATAATTAAGCGATCTATTGTGTGACAGACATCATCTATAAAGAGTGATATAAGGAAGAAACCTAAAAGAAGACTATAATTACATTGCTGCCTTGGTATAGATTTTTTTTATCCATTTATTTTTCTCGACTCCTACTCCACGCCGTTTATCTGAAATAATTTTAAATCTAGCGTAGCTTAAATAGATTATTAAAGTGATCAAGGCAAAATACTATTATAATACTTAATTAGTTACAGCTAATTGTTAATTTTTTTTTCTTTAGTGTATCTATGTTAGTGAGTCGATTTATTTGTTGAGATAATAGCCTTTCTGTCGGTTTCATTATTATCTTTACTTTTATCATTGTTTTTTATTACTATAGTTTGTTTGGCAGACGTTAAATGTTTTGTTTACTGATTTATATTGTAAAGTAATTTATAATCAGTGTTAAACTTAGAACAGACTGAAAAAAGGGATAAAATTGTAGACAGATGTGTCAAAAATTATACAATTTTTATTGCCTTATACGTTAGTATATACCTGTATATTATTAATACGATATATTTATTATTCGGATAAATCAAATACATAGCTAATTTACACATATTGAGATCGAAAGATTTATGTGGAACTGTCAATGCAATTCAAGTTTTTATTAGTACATAGAAGGTCGTCTAGGATCGAGTGCAGTGCTCGGCCATATAAGTCTAAGCTATATTTAAAGTTACCTGACCGCATACATGACCTAATTGTCTAGACAATCCACACTCTATCTATATAAGTATTATAAAGCTAAAGATATTATTTTTTGTGAGTTTGTACGCGCTAATCGTTCTGTAATTTATACTTTATCTATTTGGGGAAAGTTATAAGATACCTAACATCACGCTATGGCCATTAGAAGCAGAGCAGTTACTATATAAAATGCAAGTGTAGAGTTTTACTGGGCTTTTAGGCGACTGACTCCTGAATTATCTTTTATACAGAATGGGCACAGCATATCATAATAACGCATGGGATTTGGGCCATTTTTACAGAAATATAAGCAAAAATTTCAATTATCTCAATAATATTTAAAATGATATTTTCACAGAAAAATATTATGAACATTTCTAATATATATATATGTATTGGACATTAATTCCATATGACACAAATATTAACTGGACATGGGTATTCTAAGCAATATCTTAATCGCTTTAAAATTATTGACGACAACACCTGCCCCTGCGATAACACATCTGTGCAAAACTTTGAACACTTGCTTCAAGATTGTCCCAGGTTTAGCACGAAGAGACTAGAGCACATATTGCTTTGTGGTAATCTTCGTACATGTCCATTCGATATTTTGGGCTTGATGGAGAAGGAGTCTGCAATCAAATCGTTCGATAATTTTGCTAAACATGTGATCGCTAATCTTAAAACATTTAACAGACTTTGAAATTACCACGACTCTCTGACTTGTATCTATATCAGGGCTAACAAATATTGGTGACTTAAATATTATGCTCAAGCTGTTGCACGTGTTCGTCAAGGGAGTGAATTGTATCAAATTGCGATCACTCCGCTCTCCCTTTATATTGCTAATTCCAATTGATCTTGTGCGAAACAAAAAAGTTTGGAAAAAAAATACTCAATTGTTTTGTATCTAGTAAATTTCAAATTTAGTTCTATAAATTATTATTATTATGTGCCTTTTGTGTATAATTAACTTAATTTGTATTTTAAGAGCCAGAATAAATAAATGACATATATCCACCATAGTACCTACTACACTTAGGCGTGTTGCATTACGGAATCAACCGGTGAATATCCAGTAACTAAAAGCAGTGGTAAGGACCTGGACATGACTAGATCTGGACCAATATGCATATAGTGATAAACGAATACCAGCGAATCTCCTTTCAGTTGTCGCAGTTGGGATAAGCGAATGGCGACGAATTGCAGATTTTTTAGAGGTCTTCGAGTTCTTGAACTGCGCTTACCATCAAGCTCAGTGACGTCACTGTTTTAGCACCCTAAGCGAGAACAAAGTCATAGTGCGGGTGGCCTATTCCACGCTTCGCGGAGTTTCGCGATCCTAAGACGGAAATACACAGCTAATAATATTATAAACTAGTTACTCACTAGTTTATTAATATTTTTTTTAGAGGTCTTCGAGTTCTTGAACTGAGCTTACCGTCTAGCTCAATGACGTCACTGTGTTAGCACCCTAAGCGAGAACAAAGTCATAGTGCGGATGGACTAATCCACGCTTCGCGGAGTTTCGCGAACCTAAAACGTAAATACACAGCTAGTAATATTATAAACTAATTATTACTCACCCCGATAAATCGCACGGTTGTAATAACAAAGAAAATGAGTGCAAATTTTCTCCTTATATAACGATCATATATTGAAATAAAATGATAACTGAACAACCGAACGTCAATCTGCTAATTCTGTCAATATTTATGAAGATTTTCCTAATGCCTTCTATCTCATTTACTCACTCACTTTTATATGAAGATTTTTCAATCCAAATTTCTCAATTTTTCGTAAGATTCTTCAAACATTTCCTTTCATACAAACCCCAGTAATTACTTACATACGCAACAAATAAAGAATGAACCAAATAAATGCAGCCGTTCTGTAGTGAAGCGCTTACATATATTTGGCGATTGATTTTTATTTATATCGATAAAGGCGAAAGTAAATCTGTTTGTCTATTATTCGTTACCTCTTCATGAATAAATATTTGAAGCTATCGCGAAAATAATTTCCTTATAGATAATCAACCTGAAGAAGTACATAGGAATTTATATAACGATATAGAAAAATAAATTATTTCTAGACTAACGTGCAAAATGTTTAATTTCAAAACATGAGCGATAAAATATGAAAGAGAAAATAACGCAAACAGGAAAATACGTGGCACATTTAACAATTCAAACAGCTTTCGGTTTTACCGTAAGGACAAAACAAACACCCAAATATTGCCTCCATTTATTTGTTTGTCCAAATCTGATAACCGAAATATAACTTGGTCCGTAAATTTTTATACCGTTCAATGTATTTGAATGATGTATAACATCGTATAGAAAAATATCACTGTTATCAGATAAGTTAAAAACTGACAGTGATGTTTTCTATAGAAGCGTTCCGGAAACTTCTGAACTTAGACGCATTATACTTAGTGACAGATACGTATAAAGACAAAGTAAAACACAAAAGCCTATGCTAGACAACTCCAATGAATACTCAATATCCGGTGAACTGCATACTCTAATTTCATGCCATATTAATCTTTAAGTGAGTTAGGCACCACTTTTAACAATGTTTTAAAACTATATTAAAACAATTACAAAAGTAACCTCCCATAAAAACGCCTCCAACTGAACAGATACAGTCAATAATTTGCTCTATTAAAACGCTTTTTTAAACGCCCTTGTAAAACATCTGATCTTGATTCTTATGGTAATATAACCAATTTCCAGGATGAACGTTTTTATAGTACTCCGGTGAAAATAGACAACATTTCTGAAATACATTTACAAACCTAAATACATAATTATTATCTCTATTATAATCACATTAAATGCAGCAATGATGTCGAACTCCGTATGGTGACGATAGTAGCGTATACGGACACTACATTGATTAACATAGGTTCAAATATTTATGGTTAATTTGACATTTCGGTGAAGGAAAACATCATGATCTGAAGTCGAAAATCTGTCGCTTAGTGCATGTAGGTGTGATACAGCAGCTGCATTTAAAAGCTTTTTTTTAATATTATAGGAGGCAAACGAACAGGCGGGTCACCTGATGTTAAGTGATCACCACCGTTCATAGACACTTGCAACAGTTGGGAGTCGCAAGTGCGTTGCCAGCCTGTGTTGGGGGGAGAAAGGGAAGGGGAAAATGGTGCTCTCACTGACCGAACGAAACGCAACAATGCAAGCACTGTTACTTCACGTCGGTGTTCTGTGAGAGAGTGGTAGTACCCCGGACGAGCCGACCCATTCATGCTGAAACCAGTAATAGCTTCAGCGTGGCTCAACCACCACAAAAGGTAGTTCCCTATCGGCTTCATCTTGGGGCTAATCGTAACTCAAGTTACACGTCATTCGTAAGATCTTGCATAAACGTTATAAGATCGTAAAGAAAAATGCGAAGCAATGATGGTTTACTTGATAGCGTGTTTTCGTCATTTAGATTGTGGTCAAATGGTAAATTGTGCTGTGTGGTGGTATAAAGTTTTAAAGAAACTGTAAATAATAAATGATAGTAAACTTTAAAGTAACAAAAGGAACCTATAATTTCGATAATGATTCCCATATTATCACAATTAATAACAGACATTATGCGAAGCTCTCGACTTTCACCGAGTTACACGAAAATACTATAATTACCTCGCTTCACAATCACCATTTGAACTTTGTGTTCAACGTCAAACATTACGCAATAAAACATAATAACACTAGGATGCTGCAATTTAAGCGAACCACTGTTTTTACAGTTCAAAATTGTACTTAAAAACCATGCATATTATAATAATTATACATTCGGAACGATGACTTCTTTTTCTTTAATCGTTGCTGCTGAAACTTTTACCAATAACAACCTTTTAAATAAGATAATTGGAGTTAATTTTAGAATAGCTTTTCATTCCATCGGTGTTAGCGACATTCTGCAAGATATTGCCAGATGAAGTTGAAGTAAATAGTTACCTTACAAATAAAATTCTTAGCGAGATTTCGAAACTTACAAATTCAATTCTATACTGATTCATAAAATGGCACCAAATTTTCAGAATACATAATGAATTTATACAAATTATTGAAATAAAAATAAAACTCGTACAAAAATACTCGTACACTACCCAAGAATGCCTCATTCGTGTATATTATTAGTATAGTATAATTTTCTTTTATTTTTAAATATTCTCGCCAACATATCTCTAAAAAAATATTACGGTAGGGCAAAATCCCACATTCAAACACAAGTCTGAAAACAATTGGTTGGCGCGTGACGACGGTAAGAGACGTGAGAATGACAATTATGCCCTGAAATATGACATAACTGTTATGATGTTATATGATATGACTGTTACCATTAATGATATAAATTCTGTAGGTGGTAAAGCCACGCTGAAGCTATTACTGGTTTCAGCATGAATGGGTCAGCTCGCCCGGGGTAGTACCACCCGCTCACAGAAAACCAACCTGAAGTAACAATGCTTGCATTGTTGCGTTTCGTTCGGTCAGTGAGATCGCCGGAGACCCACCTCCCCTCCCCTTCCACTTTCCCCTTTCCCTTCCCTTCCGCTCCCCCACCCCCCAACACAGGCTGGCAACGTACTTGCAACTCCACTGGTGTTGCAAGTGTCTATGGACGGTGGTGATCACTTAACACATCAGGTGACCCACCTGTTTGTTTGCCACATATGATATAAAAAAAAAACTTTTTACTTTTAGTTTGCCAAAGTAATAGTGATAGAAAATATATCCGGCTGGATTGCCACTACAGAACACTAAGTGTAAACATCCGTAACAGCGCCACGTGTTAGGATCATCTGTTGTACTAATCCAGTAATCAAGTCTGTAGGCCGTCTGTTCCCGACTCGATTATTACCATCACAGATGCAATGATAACCCGTCCCGATGACTGTCTTTTAGTTTGTCGCGTTTTGAAATTGGCCAAATTATAAAATCCAGCTTGCTAGCGGCGAGTTCAGAGTAGTCCTCGTTGTTTTTGAACTCCATGAGACAGAGTGCAGTCTTTTTGTCACACTTAAATAAAACGAGTCATTAAAAGCTGTAAGAGCATTACCCGGATCGCTTCTTTTAAGCACTCCGTATCAAAGCGAAGACCTTCAACACAAAGTAAAAGGGTTCTATTGATTGCGCCAGTAAACTGATTAAATGCAACGAACGAGCTTATATACATCGATACAAATATAGACACTATGGGAAAATGGCTTGTCACGAGTAACTTATGTCTACTGACTTCATAAAGAGGAAATTCTCAATTGAGGTTTTTTTTGTTTCGTACCTCAGAACTTCGTCATTTATAAACCGACTTAGAAGATTCTTTTTTTCTTTGGAAAAGGATATTTTGATGGCGGTATTGTATTAATTTGGATTAATTAATCTTGGGTTTCGAAATAGGGGAAGCCTCAAAATGGAATAGGAATGTATAGTGATTATATTAAGATATTGGTTTATAAAAATAACTACTGCATAGAAAACGCGTATAAAAATGCGGGAAATTACTAGTATATAGTATCAAATCAAAACGTTAAAATATAACTTAGCAGCCAGTAAAATATTCGTGGGAGCTTGTATACCGTGGGAAGCGTAGCGTTCATGTCAAATATTTACAATATATCTTCGCGGTACCCGACGCCAACGTTTTCAACGGATTTAAAAAATCTCTTGTTTACAAAAATACATTTTACATCGTCCGATATCTGTAGAACTCTTCTTTAAATCCAATATAAGTTTATTGTACAAAATGATATCAAAGTATTCCATAATAAGTTACAATATTTTCGCATTTGTAAACACTAAATATTGCTTTGGGTTTAAATCGGTAAAGTGCGACTCGGAGTCGAGCACGGAGGCTTCCGTTCCATTACACTTTATATTTGTTTTATGTGTTTACCAAAAAGATTGTGTTTTCTTTCATCGAGTTGGGATCCCTAGTGTATGTCCGATTCACACTCGACCCGTTTTATTTGTTATTTTCCATTATGGTTTAAGCTAAAATCACACAACGTTTGATGATTTAATGAATTTGCTAAATTATCGAAAAACACGATTTTTTGGAGTCTTAGCTGAAAAGGTTATTAAAAATGTAGTGATCTATACTTTCACACTACACCAGTAGGAGTATAATATAATATTATATAGACAAATAATACATACGAATCAGTCTTATTGGGTTTCAGTGTCTAACTGCCAAAAACATTTGGGCAATATGACTTTTTCGCTACAGTTTATTACTCATACGTCCCACGTGTCCAAACAAACCAATGATTCGTGTCTCTAAAATAAATATTATTTTTATCTAAAATACGAAAAGGAAAAGAAATCGTCGTGCACATTCGATCGTGGCTATGATGATAGCTGACCGAGGGTCATATTGCAAAGGAAAGGTAAAGCGTAGTTTATTGTCAGCTTCTGAGGAACATAGAGTGTATTTATTATCCGGCAACTTCGTCTATTGTCGTAGGTATCTTCCAAGCATAGAAATTCAGACAAAAGTCTGGGTTTTATGACGTCATATATTTGAACGTACATACAGTAGGCGGTGATTTTGTCTATAATGACCCGATTTAAATCAATCAATAAATGTATCTGATTATGAGCCTTCTTTAGATATTTAAAGTTGTAATTAACAGTTTAGAATTGAAATCCAGCTGTTTCCTTTTTTATCATTTAGACCCAATTTTACTTGAACCACCGGTTCAAGAAACGACGCAGATCTCTGAAACCTAAACGACTTAATGGATGTTATTAACACACAAGCTGTTATTAGATTAACTAACTCGCATAATTACATTATGCCTTCTAATAAAATTATAACGCCTGCTGTCGACCTTTTCATTTTTCTTTATTAACAATTCTGTTTGTTTATAAGTCAATAAGAACTTTTTGAAGTCAAAACTTCTTTAAGCGCGTTGAGCGGTGTCTTTGACAGCAGAAAAACCTTCGGTTTCGCGTCAGCGACATGCTAGAAAAGCGTGACCGAGCATATTGCGCTTGTGTCTAGTCAAGGTCATACGGACGTGTAATATAGCGGCCTGTATACATGTAATATTGATATTTCATATTGAGACTGTGCAGCTCATTATAATATGTTTGATTACTTAATAAACCATAAACAAAGGGTGTATAATTATCGCTCCGAGTGCCAATAGATGTGAAAACCAGAATAATGATAATAATTTTAATTTACAAATTATGAAATTTGAATAAGTATGAATACTATAATTGACTTAAAAATTGAAAAGAGTACACAGTTATTCCCTTGTTTTGAGTGTTCAGTTCTGTCGCAAATCCATATGCCTTGCCTTAACTTTAAATCGAGCTCAAAGGGGTCGGTTACATACATACATACAGGTGAAGCTAGTAAAAGCGAGATAAAAATAATTCATCATATGATAACTGTGAATTGGTAGCTCTCTTTTTGAAGTTATACTTTTTTTGGCGCGTTAGGGAGAAATGACGAGAGTAAATTTTTACGATGCGCGCGCACACCTTCACGAAAAACCGACACTCTGAAGTTAGCTATAGTCAACATTTTGTTTTTACGACGCGCACATCGTCACGAAAATCCGACACCCTGAAGTTAGCTATATTCAACATTTTGTTTCTTTGTATTTGTTGTTTGTATTTCTTCA
>MU159593.1:18286-40315 GCA_015888305.1 Antheraea pernyi | reverse complement strand
AAAGAGTGTTACATTTTTTCCATTCGATTTTTTCCTGTACCCAACAAAGGTTTATATGTTTGAAATTTTATTACAAACTAACGCATACCAAATGTCTCGTCCGAGTTGTGAAAATCGTCGAGTCAGCTTTAGCTTTGAGTACTGTAAGCCGTACAGAGATTTTTATTCAAATATTTTCTTCTACAAAAAGTCTAATTTTATATGTATTCTATATCAGATATAATTGCTTTAAATTTGGAGAAGTAATATAGAATATTGTGGCCACTTTTCGATAAAAGACAGCTGAGGTATCTTAATTTTCAATACAGCGTTCTCAGAGTCTCCGGACACATGTAAATAGAATACCGACGTCTATTCTTTGTTTGAGACGATAGACGATATAGATTTTATTGAACTTTTACTAGGAGATTGAAGATTTTCTGAGAATTTAGGGACTTAGGCTGTAAACCTTTACGCTTTTCCATAAAGACTAAACAACAATGATATAATGTAAGATAAAATCCTTAAAAATGTTGTAAGGCTTAAATAGTAAGGAAAAAAATAATATTAAAGGAATAAATCCAGATAAAACACGTAATTTTTATGTAATAACAAAACCATATTTATTTGCACGAACTATAATAGTTTTAGCACTAGCTTCTCTCGCGTTAATGTAGATTTGACCTGTGCTTCGGGAAAAGTACGTTTTTATGACGAAACATGCATACAATTTTTTATTGCAGTCGGGTGAATGAATGGTAGCTCATAAATACGAACAAATAAATATTGGCATTTAGATATTAAGATACTTATTAGGACTAGTTAGGATTACAAAAGTTTTAATAACTTCCATAAAATAGTAAAAACAAATTCTATTTATAATTTTTACCAATAACATGAGGGATTTAAATCTTCAGGTTATATTATTTCGGTGGTGTGTAATTCTATTAACGAAGCGTAGAGACATTTGGACACGCTAACCAAAATTGTGACTTTCAATTGATTTTCAACCGTATTGCAAACGAATGATATTGACAAAAATAAAAGAGTACATCGCGTGTAAAGATAGTTTTTTGTTCGTGCAGTAATTTCAAGGTTGCTCTCTGTTACCGACTTTGCTCTCAATCAACGTATTTACCAGAAATAGAAGCATTTTTACGAATGACCGTGCGGAATCAAAAACACGAGTGCACGGTACGCGAACTGTGAAAATATTTAGCCCCTACTACGGGTACATTAATAAAGAAAGAGGTAAATCTACAAATAAGGTTTTGTTTATTAAATGAATTCTATCTGCAGAGTTAGTCAAAGAGTTATTGTGTTTCGTGGTTGTAACTGACATGGTATGTATTTCTCGAAAGAGTTTTAATACGTGAAACGTGTTGTAGTTAATTAACAAACTTAGTTATTAGCGTTCTATCTGTAATGGACCTCGAACCTAAAAGTTGTTTGAGGTTATAGATATTTGGTTATCTCTATATATATATATCGGCAGTGGGGATTTTATGGTTATTTTATGTTTCTTAGTTTAAGTACGATTATTATTGTTTATCTTCTTATAAACCCATTGCTTTTGATGATTGAACTGATTTTTAAAGTGCATATAATTATTTTATGCATTATAAATTTAATCCTAATTGTTTTGTACTTTAACAATATAAACAGAGTTATATCACAGAGTCATAAGAATATGAGCTTTTTTGAAAGCGAAAGTAAGCATGTGTTATTTATCTTCTTATATAAAAGACAAACTGATATTTAAAACATACAAAGTAAGTTACATAATAAAATATATTAAGTTTCGACCTTAAGAATATGACCATCAACAACCGCCGACAAAATACTGTCTTCTGGTGGACAACAAAAGCCTATAATTAAACTGAATTGTTATACAAATAACGAACTAAAATTTACCAAAGGCGATAAAATTGAAATAAACTTTAACACCAAAGGCAACTAATTTTTTTCTAACCAACAATCATAGCTTTGAATTATTGTTAAATGTGTTTAATGACGTTCAGAAACTTTACGTCTTTTGATGTTAAGAAAACAGCCGCGAGTAATAAACTTCATCAAGAATAATAATTTTAGACAGCTCTTAGAACTCATAATTTAATCGTCAATACTTTGTAGCTTCTAAAGTAATAAAGTTTTGTCACTTCCAACCGAAGTTTATAAGCGTGAAGTAATAAGATAGAAAGTAAACAGGATTTAATTCGTAAACAAGACAACTTTTAAAAGCATTCCAAATGACAAAAAAGGAAAAGTAGTACGAAACAAAAACACAAACATCGTAATAGCGACTTTTATAACAATTACCTTGAAAAGTATTCAGACTACATTCACGATTGGAAATAGGAAGGAGACTCGTCTCAAACTTCGATTTGTTGTTTGAAACAAAGTTTTCAATTTGCCTGAATATATAATGTAATTTGAACTGACAATCACCATTTTGAATTGAATTCTTATTTTATACATGGAACAACATTAACAAACCTATACATTAATATGATTATTCCAGAAACACAATAGACTACTAGAAAATAAATAAATTAAGGAAGGAATTAGTATAAGCAATAATATACCATTTTTTCCATAGCGATTCTTTTTAATGTCTCAATTTTCGCTAGAAATATGGATATTCTTTTCAAAGTAGTTCGTTACCGGAAATTAAATTAGTAAATAAAACTCTATGCTCATTCTATGTCTATTTTAGTCTATTTTACAGTGTTGTAGATTACTTTTAATAAAAATTACACGATCTACAGGTTTTTCTAAATCTTTAACAGTTGATTACTTCATTCTCACAGCGTTCTCGTCAGACTCTCGCGTGAGCGATTAACAATGGTAAGGATCAACAATGATATTAACTAATAAAATTCAAACTTAAAAAAATCAATGAACTATGGTCGAATATCGACCACTGGGCGCCCACTAGTTAATATGATTATTCCAGAATAACATAGACTACTAGAAAATAAATAAATTAAGAAAGGAATTAGTATAAGCAATACTATACCATTTTATCCATAGCGATTCTTTTTAATGTTTCAATTTTCGCTTGAAATATGGATATTCTTTACAAAGTAATTCGTTATCCTAAATTAAATTAGTAAATAAAAACTCTATGCTCATTATTTTACAGTCTACTTTATAGTGTTGTAGATTACTTTTAATAAAAATTACACGATCTACAGGTTTTTCCAAATCTTTAACAGTTGATTACTTTTTATCTATCATTCTCACAGCGTTCTCGTCAGACTCTCGCGTGAGTGATTAACAATGGTAAGGATTTTAGTTCTTATCACAAGAAGAGATCTTGAAGAGACCTGTTGCTAAGAGGCGCCGAGACAATACCAGTAAATCCTGCAAATGAACTTTGTGAATCACCACCAACTAGACAGAAAACTTCATATTTTATTCTTTAGAAAACCTTCGTGACTTTTTACTGTTTAAATGGGATTTAGTAAAAAAATCTCTTCAACTAAGATTGATCCTTTACAGCCCTAATGTAGTTATATCACGCTAAGAACTAAGTGAGCTGATAGGATAAATTATTCACACACCTGTTCACTCGTGTTGTCATCTCGAAGTCTAAATTACCTGAAACACAATTTCTTGAAGCGTTCTCTGAATACACAATTACTTGTATTTTCCTTTTACATGTAGGGCTGTCACGTTAAATTATTTAAATTAGGGTATGAGATTTTACAGAGCTTTACTAAAATAGGTATACAAGGTAGCAGATCGAATATAATGTCATTGTCATTGACCACAAATCGTCTATCTTAAAGTCACTTCAATAATATATATATAAAGAGACCAGTCGACCAACTAAAGGGAAAACGCGGACGGCAGAACATTTGAAGAATAGGTTTCAGAAATAAATCTATTACTGTAGCGTTCTACCCCAAATACCGAATAGAACGCGAGAGAAATAACTGCAACTCAGACTGATTATATCCTAAATAAAGTAGACGAAACCATACCTTCGTATTCTCCAATTTCCTCCCGCAGAACTAAACCGATTGAAATAAATATTGTCAATAGTATAAAAGGGACTTGAGTTATCTGTGTACGTTTTTCTTTGGTTTTCTATTCGTCAAGCTTGTTTGCTAGGACATCTGAAAACGGTTTACATAATTCAGAAATATTAGTAACTTTAGTAGGATCATAATTATTTTAAAAATTATTAGAAAATAAAAATAAAACAGGAACGTGGCCTCATTTATTGCTACCGCGGAATTGTCCGACCTCTGAACAATGTTGTAGTGTATTTATTGTATGTATTTAAAGTATAGTAAACGGTAAAGAGTGTATTCATTTTCGTAATTCAAGAATACCTTCATTGATCGTAATACACGACATTTTTAGTTATCCACGAGCCTAACAGTGTCTACGAAAACGACATTTCTTCTCATTCGCAACAGATTTATTCTTATCTATATAAATAGAATAATAAAAGTACATATTATAAAAATGTAAATGGAACATGTCTGTACTAGATTTTAGTGAAAAAAAATTGTTTCAGATGTCTTGAAATAAGTAATAAAATACATTTCAAACATTTTTAGAAATGTCCGTCTGCCTGTTTGTTTTAACACGCATCACTGCTAAAGTACTGCGTTCACGGTAACACCTCACTAAATGGACTTAATTCAGATGATTTTACTGGTAACTGTTTTTGAAGTTATACTTCTTTTGGCGCGTTAGGGAAAAATTATGAGAGTGAATTTTTACGAAGCGCGCGCGCACACCTTCACGAAAAGCCGATACCCTGAAGTTATTACGATGCGCGCGCACACCGTCACGAAAAACCGACACCCTGAAGTTTATATAGTTAGCTATAGTCAACTTTTTCTATTGTTAGTGTCGTTTTTTCTACAAACGTAGAATAAGGCAAAAGATAACATTTTTGAAAAGATTTTTATCTTGTTACGCCAAAGAAGTATAACTTCTAACGCGTGTACATAAGTACACACACACTTTTTTTTACATAAGGTTCCATGCGGACGGAGTCGCGGGCACAGATAGTTGACAATGTAATGGTTTAGTGCTCTAAATATATATATTACACTTATATCTTTTAATGATATTAAGTTTACGAAAATTACACAGTATAAAACAAAGTTCCCCACTGCGTCTGTCTGTCTGTTATAATTATAAACTCAAAAACTACTGAACGGATTTTCATGTGGTTTCCACCAGTGGATACAGTGATTCATGAGGAAGGTTTTAGTAAATATTTTTTTTATAGTCGGAGCGGGACAGCGTCTGCCGGGCCCGCTAGTGTATTATAAAAGTTAGCCAGATCGTCCACTTAATTACATATTTTGTTAGAAGAAATCGATAGAAAAAAACGACTAAATATTGAGTACGAAATCTCACACTCAGATTAAGTTCCAACCATAATGTAAATAATTAATGTATACAAAATCTCTAGACTTTTTCATAATATTTTTCGTTTAGACAGCGCAATTGTTACTTTGCTAAGATTTAGTTATGACCGGCACGTGATATGACTGTAATATTAACTTTTTTTTCACTGCTGTTGTCATTGTCACTGTAATATCGATGCTACCAGAATATAGCCCCAGAATATGACGTAGGTTAAGGACGGAGATCTATTAACACATACGATTTAGATTTTTTTTTTAAATCCCCACGTAGTGCGTTATGCATTTTAACTTATCCTATTTTCCATAACTGATGTCATAAAACCATAGTCGACCACCAAACGGTGACCTTTAAAAGGCCGAAGCCCACAAATGATGTAATCAATACCACCTTTCAAATAATTCGATGAAACCTTAAAGGGAGCTTGATTTAAGTACCAGATAGGCTGCTGTCCTTGACAGTTTAGTTGAAGGTATCATGTTTCAGTTTATGTTAGATACCAAATATACTTTAAACCAGTAGCCGACAATGCTAGTTGTTATCGTATACCTCCGGTACCGCTACGACACATCCGAGAAGCGAGACTATAACGCGACCGGAACATGAACATTAGCGCCACCATATTAGAGATACATAACCACACCCCACAACCCAAATGTGAGCGCCCGAAGAGTGAGCCAGCATCCTGCGTGAATTGCGGGGGCCCTCACCCCTCGAATAACGCCAAGCAATGCCCCATTTACTGACGTGAGGCACGCAACCGCCGAGCTGGCACCGTCGCCCGGACAGGTTTTTTTTTATATCATAAGAGGCAAACGAACAGATGGGTCACCGGATGTTAAGTGATCACCACCGTCCATAGACACTTGCAAAACCAGAGGAGTCGCAAGTGCGTTGCCAGCCTGTGTTTTTGAGAAGGGGGAGTGGGGAAGAAAGGAGGGGATGAAGATGGGTATCCGGCATTCTCACTGACCGAACGAAACGCAACAATGTAAGCACTGTTACTTCACGTCGGTTTTCTATGAGAGGGTGGTACAATGTAAAATGTGGTAAAATGAATAGCAACCCTACTACTACTAGACGCAGATGATATAAGGTGCTTAGTTACTCACGAGAATTACGTTAATAAATTCGCTGTTTCGCAAAACAGCGTCTCATTTACGGTTACGGTTATACTTATGGATTTTTTGTTAATATTATTTCACCGTAGGTAATTGAAAATTTCCACGATTCTGATGAAAGAAATGACTCTTAGAATACGAGCACTCTGTATTGTATTGTTCACAACAAAGTCTGTTCAATCGATCACACAACGACGCAGTCGTAGATTTTTCTGAAATAATTTTCATTGCCTTCTTGAGGCTGACGTTACTCGCGTCCATAGAAAGTATACTACTATTCATACCCATGCATGTGCCCCCAGGCTGAGCTCAAGAATAACAAATTTTGGCCGCCGCACCATTATTCCACATAACTTGAACCTCGCAGCAACAAATAGAGTAAGCAATCAATAGACGATAATGAAAGATGGGTACTTTTTTTAACCATAGAATGAAATAAAAAATTGCGTTCGTATTTAATCTGAACAAAAATGATTTTTTAATGGCAACATGTGGTACTTTTGCCTGCACTTTTCTGCCTAGTGCAACAATTAACTAGACAGATATCCGAAGTCCTTTTAGAAATTTGCTAGCGATAGGCTATAGCGATCACTAAAGATAAATGATCTTTTGAATGTTATAAATATAATGTATGTCGTACGTGTACGTATAGTTTATTTACCATTTGTTTAATTGCGATCGTTGGTTTCGATCGATTGTGTTATTTAAGTTATTGAGGTTTAAGTCTACTTTGCTATTTATATAGCATTAGGGTAATCGAATTTTGTCAAAACATTAACACGTCCCAATATGAGGGTCGATGAGTAGAAAGTTTTGTTTGTATAATAAATAATTAATAGTTTTCGCAAGTTGCTTCATTCGCCTAAAAGCTTTGTACAATAAATCATACTGAATATTATAAATACGAAACTCCGTCGGTCTGTATGTATCTCTTATGTTTTTACGACTCATTCATTCATTCGTTTTAACGATTTGAACCTATTTCGATAAAATTGGACACAGATACGACAAAGAGTTTAAAGAAAACCATAGATACTGTGAGGGCTCAGTAGTGGCATTTTAGGACAGTGTATCGATCACCATAGGTTCGAATCCTAGAGGGTGGGGAAGGGGAGGTGGACATCCGGAGCTCTCGCTGACCGAACGAAACGCAACGATGCAAGCACTGTTACTTCACGTTGGTTTTCTATAAGGGTGGTACTACCTCGGGCGAGCTGACCCATTTATGCTGAAACAAGTAGTAGTAGCTTCAGCGTGGATCTACCACCTAAAAAAATATGTTCCTATCAAATGATTGTTATACAACGCTTTACGATGATTATAACATGGCCAAGCTTCATTACACAGTGGTAATAAGTCGATAGTGAAAGTTCAGTGTCTAGGTATTGTATATCTATTTATTAACCGAATTAAAAAAGGAGCAGTTTCTTAATTCGTTTGAATGATTTTTATGTTTGTTAATTTCGTCAATAACAAACTGATTTGGAAAATTCCTTTGCTATTGGAAAAGGATATTTTCAAAAGGTTCTCATATTTAATTTAATTAGTATTGAATCTTGAATTCCAAGGATACAGCAAACTCTTCAAAATCGAATAAGAAATAATCGAATAACGATTTAAATAATGATTGATTTGACAACCCAAGTCTATGTAGATACCTACTCTAGCGAAGAATGTTCTGGTACATTTTTTTTGAAATTTTATTTTGAGATTAAATGACCATGTGTGAAATGATATTGCCATATTTAAAAATATATCATTGCTGAAGAAGTGTATAACCCCTTTACACATAACAGACAATCTGATTGCCGACTTAATTAGCCGCCAATCTCATTTTCCATCCGCCGGCACAAAATTAATTCTCCAATCTTCATTGAGCTACCTCTGTTGAATTAACTTGTATATGGATAATCCCAATATTAATCAAGAAGTAAAATATACTATTGATATAGGTTCTTACTATGTAGTCGGAAGAGGAATTAAGAGCATAGCCAAAGTAATGATTGCCAAAAGAAAACAGTTTAGACATTATATCACATCATCGACCTGTGAGAGAAGACCCACTGCAAGGCAATAGGACTCTTCCCAAAAGAAGATATGAGCATAATAACTCACGCCAGCCCACGACATATTGGCGATTTCTAACTCTGAGAAATCCATAGTTTTATATTTCTCATATATGGTGGTACTAGAAGAACATTTGTCAGGTTTAGGTTTCCTTCACTGTCAGCCAATAGTGTTACCAATTTAAATTAATAAATGTACGCGAACTCTGAAAAGTTTGAAAACAGTTTAGACATTATATCACATCATCGACCCACTGCAGGGCAATAGGACTCTTCCCAAAAGAAGATATGAGCATAATAACTCACGCCAGCCCACGACATATTGGTGATTTCTAACTCTGAGAAACCATAGTTTTTTTACATATTTCCCATATACGGTGGTATTAGAAGAGCATTTCTGAGGTTTAGGTTTCCGTCACTGTCAGCCGATAGTATTACCAATTTAAATTAGTAAATGTACGCGAACTCTGAAAAGCTTGTTGGTACATGCCTGTGGATATCAAAACCACTCGACCACCACCACCTCTCACCACCAACACCAAACATATATATAAAGTTCTAGACAGTAAACATTACAACGATTTCATAGAAATCAATAGGATTTTTTTACACTGACGAAATTAGTAAAAGCACAAACGAATAACTTACCATAATTTTACGCAATAGCCGACCAGTACGCTGCCTTAGTAGTAAGTAGGCAGAGTCGAGGTACGCTGAAGAATCTTTGTTTATAAAAATATATGAAATTAAGATGGCATTTATTTACATACCAACGCTCGATAAACATACATTGAATCTGTTTCTTTAATAGTTTTGCACAGTTTCTCTCTTAGCAAACGGCAATATGCATTTCTGGCTAATACCCTCTAAATATAATTATAGTCCTATGTGGTTGTCTAGCGCAGTCATTGCGCCGTGTGATACAGAGAACGCTTTACAAAACCGACGCAAACCGATCTTGACCGGGCGTCTCACTCTTCTACCCGACATACCAAATAGAATGCCAAGTAGTTTACGTGTGTCCAGATCGTCCATTTTCCATTTCAATATATCAAAGCAAGATGAACGTCCATTTAATTATCAAGACGATAATTAAACTGAGCTATAAAGCTCGTTTCCACAGAAAATAATGTAAATAAATTACGTTACGAAAGCTTTACGTGTTCTTTTAACAGTAAACTGGGTAAATTTAAAGACAAATGGAAATAACATGTATTCAGTATCTCCACCACTGAGATAAACGTAAATTTAATGAAACCCAAAATAGTTCTCGTGTGAAATTTCGTTATACGTGGGAGCGTAAACGCCCACATCTAGACACAATGTCGAAATTTATCTATATGCAAATTATACTCTAGGCAATCATTCTTTTTGGTGGAATCGTGTTGTTTTGTCTATATATACATATAACAGTTATATACTTATGCGTTTTGTTTTTTGAACGAAACTGTCTGTAATTTGCCGTATTTTTTTTTAAATATTCCACATGAATTATTTACTTTTAAGGGATTTGGGTTTACTCTATTCTTGAGAAATGATTAGCTGACACATTACAACTATACAATAGCGCAATACAACTACTTATAGTTAATGATATATATGTTACGAACCAAGTGTAATGATTTCTAAGTTTATAATTAATTTTAATGATTGAATGTGGCCTTTATAATTTTTTTATAAGCTAAAAAGACATTCAAATGATTTAAACATCAACTTCCGGTACTGCTACACACGTCCAATACGCGACCGGAACATTAACACTAGCGCCACCATATTAGAGAGTTCGGCCTATAAAAGGTAAGACGTCTCTAATCGGACATTCATTTCTATATCGAAGTTATTGTAGGGCGAAACTCTGCTCGGAAAAATAGTTACAGAGCTCACAGAGTGTTAATTGGAGTTCCTGACAGACCGACTATAAGTTTGTTTATTACACAAGTGATCAATTAGGGCATTATTTACAGTACCCAGGCAATATTAATTATAACAAGTCCAAAGGGGCTACGTCGTTAATACTTATTTAAATTTCACTATTCATCACATTTATTAGGTTTGTTGTAACTGCGAATATAATGCCAAAAATAAATTAAACGAAAAAAATCATGTTTTATAGTTTTGTTGTTTGATATAATAGACGTAAGTTCAAATAAATTTCGGTTAACTCCAGAAGTGCTAACGAATTGCGCTACGAAGGCTGATGGACGACTTTTTGTAATTAAAAGAAGTTCATTTAATTCATGTAATTCATGACGGTTCACTTCTTGATTACACTCTACGTTGCTTACCAGTTATTTATTTTTTAATTAGAGTTCATATGTGAAATCCGATTTCAAGAAACTCCAATAATAAGAGAATAATACAATTCCAAGATAAGCAATAAGTTACGTACACTTTAACTTGCGTTATTATTCTAAGCTTTAACTAAAGAAAATTTAACTTAAGAAGGTTACGATAAAGTACCGCAATGTAAACTTTAACCCTGGACTGTCCAAAACCATATTATTACCATGTTATTACAAAAAAGTTAAATATTTATTAAACACTTGCTTTAAAAAAACTTGGGTACTTTCGTATTAAATGCACCAAATTATGGGAAGTATAATTATAATTTTAAAAATATGACTAGTTATTTAAAAGCATGATCCGCCATTTTGAGATCTGAGTCTTAAAAAATAGCCGAGGGATTAATTAAGTACAAAATAAGAAAATACAATTCATGAGAACCTCAGTAATCATTTCAAATATTTTAAAAAATACAGAAAACGGAAATCATAAACCAATGAAAAAATGGAAAAATAAAGTAAATTTTCAAAAAAAAGTATTAACCGACTTCAATATCGATCAATAACCCATAAGGCACTAAAAAGCGGAAAATAAATAGTTTATCAAATTAACCAAATTAAATAAAACATATGAATATGTGTGCTACCTAGAGATGTATTGGAAGTCGGTGCCAACCAAACCGAAAATCATATCATCTACATAAGTACAAAGTTTAAGTCCAATCTCGCGTCTCTGTAATACAAAAATTTTGGTTGGTACCGACTTCCAGTACATCTCTAGGTAGCACACATATTCATATGTTTTATTTAATTTGGTTAATTTGATAAACTATTTATTTTCCGCTTTTTAGTGCCTTATGGGTTTTTGATTGATATTGAAGTCGGTTAATACTTTTTTTTTGAAAATTTACTTTATTTTTCCATTTTTAGTGTACATAAATATATTTTACTAGCAGTGCCCGCGAACTCCGTTCCGCCTTAAGTATATTAAAATATGCGCATTTTTGCGGTATGGTATCTATCGGTATGGTATGCGATATGGTTTCAATTGGTTGTACAATAAGTAACGTTTGGTACGATCGCAATCTTTTCAGTAATCCGCGATAGTTTCTACCACCAACTCGGCTACCATCGCTTCACACATTATACACCTTAAGTAATGTAATTACAATGCTTGCGTCATGTTGCAACACAGCAACGAACATAAGCACAATATGCTCCTAAGAATTGAAGAGTTTTTTTAATACTATTGGTGGCAAACGAACATACGGGTCACCTGGTGGTAAGTGATCACGGCCGCCCATGGACAATTGCGATACGAGAGGAAACACAGATGCGTTGCCGGCCCTTAATAAAGGAGTAGGCTCGTTTCTTGAAAGTTTTCTTACTTTGTCACGGATCCCATAATCAGAACCTAACCAAACTCTCATCGAACTACCCTTGAAGTACATCCTTTCCAATAAAAAATGAATCATCGAAATCGGTTAGCGTGATATTGAGTTATTCGTCTATTTGTCGTGTACATACTTAATGCAAATTTAAAACTTATACGGTTTTGCACTGGATGCCATTATCGGAACTGGACCAAATTAAAATGGGACCACATGGGAAGCACCAGCTTTCAAAGAAAAAAAGAATAATCAAAATCGGTTCACCCAGTCCAAAGTTATGAGGACACAAACATAAAAAAAAATATAGACGAATTGATAACCTCCTCCTTTTTTGAAGTCGGTTAAAAAGTGATTTACGTGAGATAAAAACGACCTTTCAAAACATATAAACACCACTGTATGATATAATAAAATGTAAAAACTACTGTACAAATACATTTGTTTTGATCTCGCGCAAAACATTTATCGCATAAAGATTTACGTCAGATGTTGGAATTGCTGAGACGTTGAGTAATATTGAACATTGATTTTCACCGAATTTTTTGTTTTAGAATAACGTAATACATTAGCGAGGTTAATACGTAAGTCGTTTTATCAACCAATTGTAAAAGAAAATATATTTATGAACTAGCTGTGCCCGCGAATCTTTCCGTGTAGAACATAATATAAAAAAATAGTGACTAAAAAAATCATCCGAGTGTATTAATTCCATTTACATATCTACTTTTCTCTCGTATTTAAGTGGCGTCGTCATTAAAAGTACAATTACATTTTGATAGAGTGAACTGATTTTAATGAAGTAAAGACTAAATGTTACTCGAAAATACGCTTCATGATGAGAGGTTTTATCGTTAACATCAGACATACAGGAGGAGACACCCTGGTGTATGCTGTTTGCTGATGATATTGTTCTTGTCGGCGAAGATGCTACCGAGGTCCAGAGTAGGCTGGTAAAATGGCGAGAAAAACTGGAGAATGTTGGTTTGAAAATCAGTAGACTAAAAACTGAACATTTGTTTTGCGACTTCGGTGGTCCATCCAGCTTTTCTCCTATAGCTTTAAATGGTATAGCCTTACCAACCTGCTCTGATTTCCGGTATCTCGGTTCTCTGATCCAAAACGATGGTTGCATAGACAAGGACGTGAGGAATAGGATAAATGCAGGGTGGATGAAATGGCGAAAGGTGTCTGGTGTCGCTTGTGACCCACGAATGCCCTTGAAACTCAAAGGGAAGGTGTATAAAACTATTATAAGACCAGTAATGTTGTACGCATCTGAGTGCTGGGCGACTAGAGAGACGGATGAGAGAAAACTACATGTGGCAGAGATGCGAATGTTAAGGTGGATGTGTGGTGTAACTAGAATGGATAAGATTAGGAATGAATATATCAGAGGAAGTTTGAAAATAGCACCAGTAACAGACAAGTTAAGGAGTAATAGGTTAGCATGGTATGGGCATGTTATGAGGAGAGATGAAGACCATGTAACTAGAAAAGCTTTGAGTATGACGGTCGATGGATATAAGAGTAGAGGAAGACCGAAAAAAGGATGGATGGATTGTGTGAAAAATGATATGTGTGTAAAAGGTGTGATGACTGAGATGACATCTGATAGGCGAGCGTGGAAAAGGAAAACATGTTGTGCCGACCCTACTTAGGTGGGATAAGGGTAAGAAGATGATGATGATGAGAGGTTTTATCATGAACGCAGTATTTTAGCAGTGATGCGAGTTCATACAAACAGACCGACATACATTTACAATATTGATTGAAATGTATTTTATTACTTATTCCTAGAGACCAGGTGTCAGGAGTGTCAAATAACATCTAAGACTTGAGACATCCAAGCCAACTTCACCTGCACGTGGTGCACCCAGCTGAATAACGAACGAGGCAATGACGAAAGCGGGGTGGTACGGTTTTACAGCCTAACTGGATCGCAACCAACATGTATATGGTGAAAAAGCTCGTCATAGATATTCGCTTTTGCGGGTCGCGTTTGAGGATCAGCCTGTGCATATCCAGCTTTTCGCAGGCCGACGATGGGCAGTGTGTCACTCGGTGGTCACCATTGTTTTTGGATTGTACTGTGCTTACCATCAGGCACAGTGCAGCCATTTTGCCGTGCTACTATAAAAAAAAAACATTTTTTTACAAAAATCTAAAAAGTACAAACACACTACATTTACGTTCTTATTATATGTATTATATAGATTGATTTTCACCTTCTTTTCGTTTCAGAATAACGACCTAATACATTAGCAAGTGATACGTAAGACATTTTGTCAACCAATTATGAAAGAACATATATTTATGTATAATCCAACTAAACTTTCTTAGGAAAAACAAGTTAGTCTTTTATGCACTCATAAATATCTTATCTTATTTTATAGCGTCCATAAAGTGGGTTATTAAAAGGATAACTTATTAAACAGGGATGTAGTTGCGGTTACTAGATTATCGTTAACACTACAGATAAAATATATCTATAAAGTTATATTTATAAAGTTAACTTATCTATGTCATAAATATTACTAACTAGCTGACCCGTGCCCACTTCATTGGGCGGGCGGTAAACATTTTTACTTTATCAAGCTCTACAACTTTTCTCTAGAACTCATTCATATTAAGTTAATGCAGCGTTCGTAAGAAACGTTTTCGTTCGACCGTTTTTTCTCCGACTTCTAATCCACTACCAACTACCACTAATGCAAATCCGACTACCACAAAAAAAAATCGGGTTAATATAGAGCCTATGACACTCACAAATAACATGACTTTATATTGGTAAAAGAATTTTCAAAATCGGTTCAGTACATCCAGATATTACCACCTACAACCTCAGAAACTCACAAACTTTACCTCTTTATAATATTACAAGCCTCTGCCCGCGACACCAACCGCGTTAACGGTACTTTGGGTTAACGGTAACACGCAGCAGAAGCTCTCGAGAGGAAATAATACCCCGATTTTTATGGATGAAAAGTGTCTTCTTCTGTGCTCCTAACAACGTTCATGCAAAATTTCACATTGGTCGATTGAGTACGTCGTGAACGCGTAACAAATAAAAAAACAAACTCACAGTTATAATATATTATATAATATATTATATATTATAATATAATATATAATATAATATATTAGTTAGGCTTACCCGCGCAGGCTACACACAAGTGCAATGCACTTAATTAACGTGGCACCATAAATGTCAAGCGATTACGATCAAATCTATTTTTTCGGTACTTTGTAATTTACAGTTCATAAAGGTCAAAGAAGTTTCGCAACTTATCCAACATTAAGTATTTCACATAGTCTGGCATTAGCTGTAACTTTATGTTACTGATATTATAGCCAGTATTTTGTCAAGAATTTTAATTATATGATAAAGCTCGATGACAATAAAATATGAAGTGGGTGGTTTTGTCGGGAACATGATTGATGGATGATATGTAACTTTAATAGCGTGTAGGTAGAGCGTTATATGATACAAAGTTAAGATTTTAAAGGTACAGTTTCGAATTAATTATTGTGACAGTAAGAATAAAGTTGACATTGGTAAATATGTAAATCACGTTTTGTCACATAGAAGATAAAGGAAAGATTACACACGACGTTTTCTGGCGGGATCTTAGCACTTCATGTAATGGATTTTATATATTATTCATAATCTTTGTTATTTGACTCTATATGTTATAACATTGGTGGCATAACGTAATATAATTCGGTTATTGTGACTAATTGAAGTGGATGGTAAAAAATACCACGAAAAAAAAAAATTCAATGGATAATCTGCAAAAAAAGGGTCAGACATTTCAGAATTGGTAATTATGAAATTACGTATGACTTGGCTGTATGGTGTAGATACCTTTGCGTTTTCCTTAGAATGGAAAAAAATACAGAAACCATAAAAAAGGCAATGAAAGCAATATTTTTTTGTATTAGTCTTACTCGATATTTACTTACATGATATACTCGTATGTAACAGATGATGGTAACACAAGTTTAGTCTATAGTTCGCGATTTTTTTGTATTAGTCTTACTCGATATTTACTTACATGATATACTCGTATGTAACAGATGATGGTAACACAAGTTTAGTCTATAGTTCGCGCTAAGCTTTTGACCGCTTTGAACGTATTAATACGTTTAATAGTTAAGTCGTGAGAACGCAGCAAACAAAGAAACTTACTATCGCATTTATAATATTAACTAGGATTAGTAAAATCTGATAATTAACACAATATTTCCGAGTACGCAATGGTTCACTAATACGATATTTAGCAACGTTATTCACAACCACGTTACGCGATTCTTACATTTGCTTTGTTATATTATCAAGTTGAAATACTAGTTTTGTGGAAACAATCAACCACAAATGTAGTTTCAATGATCGAACCTAAATCCTTTACATAACATTGCTGTTATATTCTCTTCGGTATCTTGAAATATTACGTACATCTCGTGCCGTTTCGTTGTTAACGCGTGTCATATAATCACGGCTAGAACGAGACATATATTCTTACTTACACTGGGATAACGAAGTGTTATTTTGATAATCATTTTCTTGTTTATTTAAAGAAAATTAATACCAAGGTCTTATATTTACACATCTTTTACGCTTAATACCAAAGTACATAAATTCCTACAGAGAATTTCATAATTAAATCGTTAAAACCGACTAAATCACTTTTTATACAAATTAAATCTTTAATCTATGGTCATTTAAACACAGTCGATTTACAATATTTAGGTAGATGGTATAACAACGCCGAAGCTAGCTTCCTTCGTTGCGTTTCGTTCGATCAGTGAGAGCGCCGGAGGCACCCCTACTATTCCCTTCCCCCTTCCCTCACACGTCTCCCTTCCCCTTCTTCCCCACAAATACAGGCTGGCAATATTATATAAAATATATATATCTTCGTATATTCTGACATACATATAAATACAAGTTTTTTTTGGCAACCAATCTTCTTGATTGTCAAATAAATAATAATATTACAAGTGTATTGTGATAATAAAGAATAATGATAAAGAACTTTCCATCGAGTTTCTGTGGCATCTCAGAATCCATCCTCCGTGGTATTATTTCCCATCCACTTCATTTATGCACAAAAACCAATCTATATTACGTAAAACGCCACCAATATTACAAAATATAGAATCAAATAACACAATATTATGAATAAAATATAAAATCCACTACATGACATACCAAAATCCCGCCAAAACCTCCAAAATAAAAGGTTATTTACATCAAACGAAGTAATATAAATTCATATGTCAGAACGAGAACTTATCTGCGTAATGGGCTAAGTAAGCAGAAACTAACATAAATCTAGTTCCAAAACATGAATTACGAGAGCACATATAATTCATACGGGTTTGAAAGGATCGCAAGCTTCGGACGATGCCTGATAAGGTATATGAGACAAATATTCAATATCAAATTAATCGTACATTGAGTTACGAAATTTAATGTTATCAATTCCATTACATAGTAAGTGCTTACTTTAATAACTGAAGAATTAATGACATCTTTTAAAATATATTACTGAAACTCTATATTTGAAAATATATCAACAGACAAGATATCTGTAATTATTTACATAAAAATATAGTGAATATATTTTTAAAGTTATACTTCTTACGTGTATGATTGTATGAGAAATCGTTAAGAGTGAATTTTTAGCTTAAATCCTTTTTAGGATATTTTTACAATAACTAACAAAATGACGCTCAAGTGCGATAAATTAAATTAAGCACGTTTCATACAGCAAACTTCTAAAGTATTCATAAGATTCTAGGAAATAAAATTATCCGTGTGAACTTACCGACAAAGGTTTTTTTTTAAATATTATATACCGTTATAATATTGGTGTACTATGATAATCGAAAATCGATTGTAAAGTTTTATTACCGTGTAGAAAAAAAATCCAAAGCAACAGTTCAAACCGACGTGACGGTGAAGCGTTTATATTTTACCGATTTAATACGTGACCGGCAAATAATAATCTCAAATGATTTAAATTTTTTCATATTGCAACTTGGTATTAAGCCTTTCTTAACAATCCAGAACAGTTTAATAAACATTAACTTATGTACAATTTAAGAATAAGTTGATAAGATCTACTCAAAATGATTATGAAGTTATACAATTCGCAATCAGAACGAAACATTTCCTTTTTTTTGTTTTAACTGACTACGCGGTGGTCTAGCAAGGGCTTAACAGCTCCACTGGACTACTAAGGCGAGGAGAGCTTAAGGGACTCAGCCAATATTATTTTGACAACTAGCTCAAGGTTGCCCGGTACTCCTTGGCTTGGGGTGTCGTCCATTCTTTAAAGTATAGTAAATTTACCATGTAATAGTGAGTATAAACCGAATGCATTATTTTTGTTTTCAATTTTGAATCTAATTTTAAAACAACAATATAAAATATATAACTTAGCCGCCAAAAGCAATGTCAACATTTTATTTCATACATAAGGCATTTTCTAATGTTCTTGAATAAAATTAAGTGAAAGTGGAAAGAATGTAGACAATTGGCAACAAGTTGCATTTAAGGGTTAACTACTTATCCGTTATCCGAAATGCATTGATCAGACAGCTAGAGAGTTATCTAAATAAAATCGACTAAGTGCCCTAAACGTTCGCCTTAGTAGTCCGGTGAAGCTGTTAAGGCCTTGTAAGGCTAATAGCGTATTTAGTTCGAAAAAAAAACATAGAGTTCCCAAAAAATGTTACAAGCACTCTGTCCAACAGCTGATAGTCTGATAAGCATAGAGACAGGAGAGGTTTTGGGATGAGTGGTCGCAGAAATGGGAGAAAGAAAACTTGCTGTTGCAATCGCTGCTGGGCACCTTAGTGTGGGCTACCTTCGTAAACCAGTATATCCTGCGCTACGAGCGTAGGTAACCAGTCCACTATTCACCGAGGTGGGCTGGTACTAGTGAGGCGATTTTTCCCAGTGAAAAAGCTTTAAAAGTCCACCACGACTTTTGTAACAATAGACTATCAAGCAGAATGCAAATTAAATTAAAGTTTAATCATAATTTATCATTCTAATAAGAGTAATTACAAAATTAATTTAATACTTAAAATACACAACAAAGCAAACTCGTTTCACAATCAAAGACAACGCATACCAAATGCAAGCTAGTTTCAACAAAGGACTGTACAACATACATTTTAAATATTAAATTGTCAACGATTTTAATAATTAATTATTATACGTTTGTATCGTATTAAAGGTTGACTTTTTTAAATTTTTAGAAATGTTTTCTTACAATCGCACCTCATGATAAGTGCCTACACAGCGTTAAATAAGACATTAAGTACACATATCACCTCCACACACGTGCACGCATACACGCTTACACATGCAAGTGGAAGGGTTTCATTTTTTCCCTTATCAAACTGAAATAGTTTAGAATATTATCCGATACGAAATATATATAAGAGTTGTTGAGGTATGTATGCTTGGTACACATATATGTTTCAACAACTCATATATGTATGAATTGTTAACATAGCTTAGGTTAGCTCAGATAGGCCGCGAATTGCATGTATCAGGCAACAGCCAAAGCCGAGGTGTGCCGTGCACCCTTGAACTATTTATCTAAATAAAATCGGCTGAGTGCCTTAAGCGCTCGCCTTAGTAATCCGGTGAAACTGTTAAGACCTTGCCAGGTCAATAGCGTAGTCAGTTCGAAAAAAAAAACAAAATAAGACATTAAGCTCAGACTACTCTTTCAAATTCAGCCACCGAAACACGTGTTATTGGTGCTTAAAGACAAATTTTCAATAGAATTGTTAATGCCCTAGCTCCAGCTACATTTTCATTATGAATGCTACGAGAAACGAATTCGCTAAAAGATAATTACGTCTTTCGTCCCGTTCACAACTAGTCCTTTATGCCGTACGGCACGGTAAAATATTAAATAAAATCAGTTACTTTATTTTTAAATATTATTTATTGCCCATTAAACTGTTCAGTAAACAGCATTTTAATTTTCAAGCAAACATTAAAATTTACTCATGTTGAGACTAGCTGAAGGCATAATTGAATGCTTGTGAATGCTGGGGCTTAGAGAGTATTTATAATGAAGTTTGCGCACGCATTATTTTTTTAATAGTCCAATTTACTTAATGTGTTTTTTCTTTCTTAACTCAATAATAAATTTATGTAAGAAAACATTATATTCAAAATTCAAATTGTATAAGAACACAGAATTCAGCGTATTACTAAAATAATAAGCCACTATTTTTTCTAATCTACACTAATATTACTTATATATAATTTTTTTTTGTATGTTTGTACGCACCAATCTCTAGAACTATCTATCCGCTTTGAAAAATTCATATTGCATTTTGTAGCAAGTATTTATTGAGGAGCAATATATTATGTTATCTAATATAACTCTGCGACTCTTATGAATGAAGCCATTAATTACCATACAGATTGTATGCTTAGAAAATACGCTAGAGAAAACTAAATACTACTGTGCGCAAATCGTGTCACGCTGGCGGACATCGAGCACGGAGGTCGAGTTAGCACTTAACGAGAATCAAGTTTTAGCGAGCAGGGCCGAACTGTGAATGCATATGTCAATAAGGTACCATAATGTGCGAGACAGTCGCGTGACTGACTCCCAACGCAACGCAATATAATTATATTGAATTTGTTTGAGCTGAACTAACCGCGTTGACAGGAAATCAAACTTATAGGAATTACACGCGAGTGAAACCGCAGGGTAAAGGCAATGTTAATATAATTAAAATTTTAAAGTCTTCAATCAAATTCAATGAAATCTATTTAATAGAGTTTGTATATTAAAAAGAACAAGAAAATACACACAACCACCAATTTATATGAATTTTAAAGTTGGCGTAAATTTAGACTTAAATGGTAACTTTTTAATATGTATTTTTGGCATCTATACTAGATTATTACTGCCATTGTTGAATAAGTAATAATATTAAAAATTATCTTGTGATAATTTCAATACTCTAACAAATTGGTGGCTCCCTTGTAAGAACTTTCCAGGGTGTTTTTGTTGCATCTCAGAGTTCATGCACTCTAGTATTACTTTCCATCCACTTCACTTGCGCACAATAACTGAAATATATTACGTAAAATACCACAAATATTACAAACTCTAGGGTCAAATAACACAAGATTATGAATAAAATATAAAATCCGCTATATGACAGATTAATCCCGCCATAAACTCTCAAAAATGGTAACTTATGCATGCAGGTATTTTAATTTATCTCAAAATTAACGTAACATTTAAGAAATTATTACATTTTTTTTAATATGATGATCATATTAATTTAATTCATGTACTAAAATAAACGCAAACTACATCTTACTTAACCTCATTTTTCAATTACAAGTCCCGTAGAAAAGTTATTATAGCTCACTGTGATACCAACAGTGTTACGTAATAGACCTCTCCCAGCGGGTCTGTGAAATACTGGTAATGTGTATATTAAATAAAGCAGCCTTAATGTTGACTGAACACCATTCAGCACCATCATTAGCAGTATCAGCGAACCGTAACTCATTAACAAAGTTAATTTACGGTTATCTTCAATTATCTAAACACGGTCGTGAGATATCTTAATCGAAGTGTTATTTTAAACTGTAAAATGCCATTGCAATACCATTTTTTTTAAATATATTATAGGAGGCAAACGAACAGGTGGGTCACCTGATGTTAAGTGATCTCCACCGTCCATAGACTCTAACAACCCCAGGGGAGTCGCAAGTGCGTTGCCATCCTTTGGG
>MU159592.1:146471-164876 GCA_015888305.1 Antheraea pernyi | reverse complement strand
GCAGATACACATCTGCTAAGGATATCCACAGCAATTACTTTTATCTTTTATTATTAGAAAATTATAGGTTATTTGTCAAGCTACGAACCAAGCTTGACCGATATAGTATAATTTTGCTTTGGAAATCTGGATCTCGAAAAATACCGGCTTGATATAAATACTAGAAACAGTGCAAAACTGTTTTTTTTATGTCAATAGGACGCAAACGAACAGGTGGGTCACCTAATGTTAAGTGATCACCACCGTCCATAGACACTAGCAACACCAGTGGAGTCGCAAGTGCGTTGCCAGCCTGTGTATAGGGGAAGGGAAAGGGGGAAAGGAGGTGGGCCTCCGTCTCTCTCACTGACCGAACGAAACACAACAATGCAAGCACTATTACTTCACGTCGGTGTTCTGTGAGGGCGTGGTACTACCCCGGGCGAGCTGATCCATTCATGCTGAAACTAGTAATAAATACAGCGTGGCTCTACCACCAGTGTTTCAAACTGAGTAAAACCAGTAATAGTTTTTTAGGTTACCGACTCGGCGGTGTTCCAAGTGTCTATGAACGGTGGTGATCACTTAATATCAGGTGACCCACCGGTTTGTTTACCTTCTATGATATACAAAAAAAAAGTGGCACAACGAAATAAATATAGGATAGAATTTAATATTATAAAGAAGAATTTGTGAAAAAGGATAGATTTGTTACTCTTGCAAGCAAAAATTATTGAACGGATTTTGTTATTTTTTTTAATATATAGGTATATATCATTACATAGCATAAAACAAAGGACTCTACCGCGTCTGTATGTCAGTCTGTTCACGATAAACTCAAAAACTACTGAACGGATTCTCATGCGGTTTTCACCTGTGGATAAAGTGGTTCATGAGGAACGTTTTGGTATATAATCTGTCAAGGTTTTTTTTATAATCAGGACGGGTCAACGTCCGCCGGGCCCGTTAGTATAGGTATATATATAGGTTTTAGCATTGGACCACAATCTCATCTGATTTTAAATGTCGTTGTGGTTTAGGATGGTAAGCACGCTAAGCGTAGAGGGGGAATTGAATCTCAAGTGCAGCTGCTGGAACACACCAACAGGAATAATCGGCTGAGTGCCTTAAGCGCTCGCCTTAGTAGTCCGGTGAAGCTGTTAAGACCTTATCACCATGCTATGGTTTTACCACGATGTTTACCTTCACGGAAAGCTCCTACTTAGTTGCTAGGAGGATTCGAACCTACTTCCATCGACGGATGCAATTCATAATTGTTTGGAAATACGGCCGCTGGGAGTCGATTCCACAAAGTCGAAGTACGAATACGGTATCAACTAAGCCATTATCGCTTCAATCTATACATATAATAAGAATGTAAATCTGAAGGGACTGTCATTTTGCGATTTTCGTAAAAAAAAAATCCACACTTATAATATATAATAAGTAATATAACGTACTATATATTTATATTATACAACAAAAAAAACACGTACAACATGGATTTATAAAAATACACTGTTTAGTCAAATTAATTTGCCGGTGATATATATTGTGTGAAATAAGCTAGAAAAAATCCTTCCATCTAAGATTTATATCGACGTACACTATATGAACGTTAGGAGTTACACGTATATAATGTATGGTGTCATAACTTAAGATACAAATCCAGGTGAAGTCGCGGGCGCCAACTGATATTTTATAAAACTTTCATCATATTAACCTAATACCTATTCAATAACCAGTCATTTGGAAATTTTATACGGTATTAATAATTCGTAACTTTACGTACCACTATGAAATTAATTTGAATTCAATCAAAATTTAATAATTACAGCGACGTTTCGCTGTTAACTTGTGTCAATATGAAGCCGTGCCCCTAATTAAAATGTCTTAAGGAATAATTGTTAGCTAAAATTATTTCACGTAAATCGCTTTATTTTTTATAATAAATTAAATCGTGCAGATCGATCTTATTTTCTTTGTAGGTTCGTGAAAATGTTAATATAATGAAATTATTTCCCTAAAACGGCGGATAAAAGGTTCGATTACTTATTTAATATAAAGTAATGTAAATTAGTATTTCTCTTTACTAAATCCTAAGTTTATATATCGTCTCTATAGAATTTGATACAAATACTATTATTTGATTGAAGAAGGCGTTACTTTGCGGAAATCCATCATTATATTAGAGTAGACGCTACTTTGCACTTCCGCCTGGAATCGATGAAACACTACTACGTCTGACTGCAACATAAAACAAATCAAATTAAATATTGTTAATTGATGTGTATTGTTAATTAATATTTATGTGTATAAGTGATATATTGATTAATTGATTTGTTTTCCATCGATTCCAGGCGGAAGTGCAAAGTAGCGTCTACTCTAATATACAAATACTATTTACACGCGGACTTGTAGATGTACCGAATTGTAGATTACTGCCCCGTTTTTATCGGTAAATAGCGAAGAAATGAAGGTCCCTAAAACTATTACAAAGTGATTACGAAGCTTCCGTCTGACAGGAGCAAATGGAGTTTTGAAAGGTAAGAATTTCAGGGATACATACGACAACTAAAACGTGAATTATTTTTTTATTTTATATCTAAATATGTAACGCCATATAAACTATTTGATAAAAAACTTGATAGCTAATTTATCTGTATTGTTAATTTACTTTGTAATTAATTTAGGCTGAATATATATTTAAAAATCTATTAAATGGCTCTTATAATGTTTTGTATGTTCAAGTCATTGTAATAAGACCCGACACTGTACAGAATGGCTTTTGTTTCAATCACATATTATATACAATTAAAATTAAGACTCAAAAACTTCAAAGGAACCGTCGGCCAAGAGATCAAGTCTTGCTGCTTCTTCTTACTGCTTCATCATATCAAAATTTTCCTACGAGTGAATATATAGAATAACACGTGTTGTGGTTGTCCAATACTAACTTATTTTATACTATATACTAACTATTATTGTAATTTTATGTATGTATGTATTATTCTAATTGAATGTAATCTTTGAAGCGCCTATTGAACAATTTCTGCTCTCTTTGTTTTTACAGAATATCTTAAGGCTATTTCTATGTAACTGCTAGCTTTGATCCCCGAGTTAGTTCGCGTTAATGTAGTAACAATATTGTTCTAACTATCGGAGCTATATTTTTCTTTCAATAAGGAAGTTCCTTTTTGTAGAGCATACAAGCACACAAAATATCATTCGGTTAAGTAGTTAAAGCGCGAAAGTCTAACAAACATACTAACATACTCATTTATAATACTAGTAAAGATAGTTGGGATTTTATACACAAACTACTTAGACCAGATAGGTATTAAGGCCAATCATAGATATGGCAGTGTTAAGTCAAAAGAAGCGTAATTATATTAACTAGTGGGTGCCCAGTGGTCGACATTCGACCATAGTTCATTGATTTTTTAAGTTTGAATTTTATTAGGGTTAATATCATTGTTGAATCTAAAATGAAAAAGGGTAATTGGAACGTAAGAGTAAAATAATACATACAGTCGAGCATAGCAACCTCCTTCACAACCTTTTTTGAAGTCCTTTATTGACAGATGTCAAAATGTCTTTTTTATTTACATGTGTGTATATGTTGTGTAAAATTGAAGCAGTAGTGTGAGTAATGCATATTTTAATTAATTTAATGTACTTCTAATGCATTTTATATAAAATAAATAGCTTTCTGCACTTCTCTTCCATATAAACTTTAACTATGCCAAATTTCACGTTCATCCGTTCGCCCAATTCCGTTAAATAGGGATACAAAGTTTAGGCTTCACGTATTAATATATAGATTATTTAATTCACATTATTGTCGTGTCCACACCAATTTTATATAGTCTTACTGATATAAAAGTTCTTGCTCGTTCTTAGTACTAACACGAGTGCAGTGTACAAACTCGCGGTCGTCATAAACGAACTGTAAAAGTTGTATATATCGTGAACTGTTTAGCTTCTGATATTTCTTTGTACAGATGTCATTGTATCGATAATATTATTTAAGTGCGACCTCATTTCAACGATAGGGTAATCGTGACACACCTACTGCCAGCAAGCAAGCAAGAGTAGCAGTAGCAAGAGCTCATATCATTTCACTGATACCTATAAAAAAAAGCCTTTTATTTGCTACATACCAATACTACCATAGCATTTTTTTTAATTCAAGAACTATATAGCACTCGCCTCAGTGGCGTAGGCTCCCCCAAACTTCTCCATTCATCCTTCCTTGACGCTATTCTTGGCCATTTCCAACCACACGTTTCTTTAAAGACATCACTCCACCTCTTTTTCGGCCTTTCTTTTTTTCTTTTATGCCCCCATGGTATCCATACTGTCACTTTTTTGTCCATCGGTCGTCATTTAATCTATATATATGACCCGCCCAATTCCATTTAAGAGTTCTTATTTTTTAACCGACTTCGAAAAAGGAGGAGGTTACTACGTTCGGTTGTGTGTTTTTTTTTTTTTTAATGTATGTTAATCGATATCTCCGTCAATTATGAACCGATTTTAATGATTCTTTTTTTTTTTGAATCGATTATATTCAGAGGTGGTCCCATATAAATTTATTCAACCCCTAAGGGGGTGAAAAATCGTTTATTTGATTTTCATCCACTTCATATTTATGTATTTTCGTGAAATTGGAACCGATTTATTATACCCATTAGAAACCAGATACACACATCAAAAAAGTCTAAGCAACATGCGTGATATTACAAATTTTACCATTTATATTAATTAATTTCTAAGTATTTACTCAAACAAAGTGCGTAGGTAAGTAAACTTTTTTGTTATTGATGACATACTGGCTGGTTGTAAAAAAAAATTTGATTATGTTTTGTTTTTTCATAAAATTCAAATGACTGCGAATTTGTTTGAATTTAAGTGCGTTTTAATTGCTACGTTTAGTCTTGATTTTATAATTTTACCAACCATTTAAATAAAGTTAGCGACAAAATTGAATTGTTAGATATTCTTTACGTCATGAAGCGACGTCATTTGATGGCAGATGAAATGCAAAGAGCTGTAGGGATGTTGCAAGCGGGAAGTAATCAATCTCAGGTATCTCGACATTTTGGCATTCATAGAAGTGTTATTTGTCGTCTTTGGCAGCGCTACAATAATACAGGAGAACCCGCTGAACAGCATCCAGGCCGTAAAAGGAGTACAACCACTCGGCAAGACCGGTACATACAACTGACTGCAAGACGCCAGCCGATGTTAACCGCTCGAGAGATAAGTTTGAGGCTACAAATTTCAAGTGGTGTTGATGTAAGTCCTCAAACTGTGCGAAATCGACTGCATGAGTACGGCCTACGAGCTCGACGCCCAATCAGGTGCCCACCGATACGTCACGGGAATCGCGCTCGTCGATATGAATGGTGTAGAGAACGCATAACATGGACCCAGGAACAATGGGATAAAATTATGTTTTCCGATGAGTCGCGATTCGGGTTTAAGCCTGATACAAGAAGGGTGCGAGTGTATCGTCGGCCCGGAAATACTGAAAGGCTCAGGTGCGTTCAGGAAGTTCATCCATACAGCGGCTCAACAGTTATGTTATGGGCGGGTATTATGAAGAACAGGCGAACTGAGCTCGTTTTTGTAAATGGAAACATGAATGCTGAAAATTACATTGAGGATATTCTCAGACCTTATGTCTACCCATTTGCACAAACCTTTGGCTCCGATTTTAGGTTAATGCATGACAATGCGCGTTCACATACAGCTCGGCGAACCAGTGAATACTTTGCAACGGAGAACATCCGGGTATTGCCCTGGCCTGCACAATCGCCAGATCTCAACCCCATCGAGCACGCATGGGACATGCTCCAGAGACGTGTTTTGAAGGACTTGGACGGAGCGACAACAACCCAACAGCTGAAGGATTTGCTACAATTCCATTGGGAGCGAATACCGCAAGATGACATAAACAGTCTCATTAATTCAATGAATAATCGTTGCCGACAAGTTCTGAATAGCAGAGGAGACCATACTTTGTATTAAATTGTTCTATTCTTTCACAATAAATACATTTTCTTTAGAAATTTCATTTTGTAAGAAAAAAGTTTAGTTTCTTATGTATCTTAGTTTCTACAGTATATTCTAATATTGTTCATTTCTGTTATTAAAAGAACTTATAAAGACAACAGCTGTTATTTTTACATCATAGAACCCTAAAGATATTACGACTTCAAATATATTATTCGGTAGCGCGATTATCAATATTATTTATTTAATTTGGTTAATTTTATAATTCAGTTATTTTTCGCTTTTTAGTGCCTTATTTGTGTTTCACATCGAAGGCGGTTTATTTTTTTTGGGAAAAATGTTTTATTTTAATATCTGTTTATTTTGTTTTTTTCCTTACTATTTCGTTTGTTATTCTATCAAAGGTATTAATCCCTGATATCTTATTTTTCGCTTTTTAGTGCCTTATTTGTGTTTCACATCGAAGGCGGTTTATTTTTTTTGGGAAAAATGTTTTATTTTAATATCTGTTTATTTTGTTTTTTTCCTTACTATTTCGTTTGTTATTCTATCAAAGGTATTAATCCCTGATATCTATAAGAACAAGTTTATTACTGATACCTTTATATAGTCACTAGCTTCTAATCGCGACTTCGTCCGCGTGGAGTATACTTTGGACTAACGCTAACTTTAACTCGCGACTCCGTTTACGTAGGAGGTAACAATATTTTTAAATAATACGTACTTTAACCCCGATTTTGATACGTTTTTCATAGGTGCTCCGCTACTGTTGAGCTTAGCATTATAATGTATATCCTTCCTCGATAAATGAGCTATCTAACACTGAAATAATTTTTAAAATCGTACCAGTAATTCTTGAGACTAGCACGTTTAAGGAAACAAACTCTTTATAATATTAGTAGGTATAGGTACTAGTAACGATGTCGATTAGAAAACCATGTTTTAATGTAACTTTTAACAATATAACAAGTTCAAAACACAAATACCAGCAGTATAAGCTTCACTTTCAATACAAACTTGTTTCAAATATGTTCACTAATTTGCACACAATTATTTTTTTAATTAAATTAGTCAAGAATCAAGTCACAAATTAATGTGCTGCCGTTCGAGACGCAGTAATCGAAATAGGTTTCGAATCAATTTATACGGCTTGATCAATCCACTTTGACGAACACAGACAAGTCTATTTAGTAAAATAAACGATTCGCAAACTTGATGTGCATATCTTATTTAAATGGAGTCTATAGTCTGCTACGATATGAAATAACTGCCTTCAGGCAAACAACGTTCATTAAAATGGGAAAAAGTAATTAAGATTCGTCGATTTTTGAAATATGTAAGTAAATATTTTCCTAATTTTACAACACTATTTTGACACAATAACATGACATTGCTTTGCGCGATTGCATAATTCTTTAAACTGGTTTTATTGTTTCTTGGAAACTAAGCGTTTTATATGACGTCACGTTTCTGTACCATACGGTTTTTAAATATTTTTGATTTTGTCAATAAATAGTTTATAAAAAAATCAATAACAAAATTTAAAAAAAATATATCCTCGTATAATAATAAAAATCATACAATAGAATTAATTATGTGTATATGGGCGCACGACCGTGCTGCCATCTGGTTTCAATGTAAATAAGTAACAAATTAAATCAAAGCTTCATTATCTGTAGTGTCATCTATCAGCTAAATCGGAACTTAAATAACACAGGAAATATTATTAGCAACTCTTTGTTACAAAGTAAATAAAACATAGAAAAGTACACAAGTTTTTTTTTAACCTTAATCGCCATCTCTTATAACGCCAAAGAAGTTTTACTTCAATCGCGTGTGACGGTTTAAATTATAAGTACCGTATATCCTTTCAATCCTTTCATTCGTAGCACTTAGTAAGAAGCTGTTCGATATCTGTTATATTTGTTATTTATTTATAGTTGCCATAAGTTTGGCATTAGTTACAGATATCACTTAGAAACTCTACTTAGAATCTGATTCAAAATTAAAATATAATTTATTTAATTTAGACCCTGTGAAGGCGCTTATGAACGTCAAAGCTACCACCGGTATAGAAAACAACCCAGTCATCGCAAAGAACCGGCAAGAAACTCGATCTGGTTTATATCTTCATGATCTTTACAAAACATAAATGGTTACATTCGTTTTTAGTGGATGCACAGAGACGGGCGTCATTTCCAAACGTCACAATCGTTCACATATTTATCCATTTTTAAATTGTATGAACGAATTTGATAAACATTGACAGACAGCAATGTATATGTATTTATTATTTATTTGCTGTAACAAGTTCTTGCCTTCCCCTGACATACAAATTTGCTATAATTATTTTATTACTGATTCGATACGATAAACGAATGATCAGTTTTACGAGGGAACGATAGTTTTTCAAAACTGGAACGAGTGTAACCAAAATTTTTGATGTTCTGCCAAATAGGTCAATGACAGTCAACAAACCGAACCGACAACTGTCGAATTAACGACGCGTCGTTCCGTTCGAACGCTGTAATTTTTTTTTCGCGGGAATCAGGGTTGGCGTGTAATTTATTCCCATTTTATCCGTAAAGTTGGTATTTACATATAAGTCAAAGTAAATAAATTTCAACAAAATTATATTTATCTATTTATCCTTTATCTTTTCCAATAATATTAGAAACCAAAGAGTTTGTAAGGATGTATGTATGTTTATTATTCTTTAACGGAAGAAATACTGACAGTTTCTGTTTAAAATCTACGGAGGCGTATAACGGCTAGGAATTATTAAAAAAACATTGTCGAAATCGGTCAAATTATAATTGTCAAGTAAACTGTAAAAAAAATCTGCTATATTCGTTGTGCGTTATATAAACCGTTACTGAAGCTTAATAAAAATATGTTCTTATTATTTCTATTAGCCAAAACCTGGTCACGAGTCATGTACGGATTGTAACAAAATTCTATAAGTCTACTTTTTATAACTTTCTCTGTGTGTCCGTGTCTTTGAAAACGCTGATCACGCATAATTTGGGGCATTTATTCCATCAAAATATCTTAACTTAAAGTCTACTCAACTAAGTATAGTTTGTAGAAAAGCCAAAAGAAGCCACTTCGTTTGATGGCTTCCAGATGTAGTGTGTTGCAAGCGTGAACATAAATATTAGCTGATTTTCGCACGGATACCTCTACATGCCTCTACTACGTTAGTAAAACAAACAAGTTCATTGTAGCTATCCCGTATCATACAACTTCAAGCGTTGTACACAAAGAAGCTTTATACGTTTACATTCGCGGGTATAATTAAATCTATATATAAATAAGAATCAATTGCCAAATGTATATGACATCATTAGAACGGCTGCAGCTGTTTGGATAATTATTTAAAAAAAATCTGCGTGCGTAGAAAGTTCACATGTCAGAAGTGAAACTTCTTTGGCGAACTAATTTATAAGTCTTGTTTATATTTATACAAACAAGAAAAAAGAATAAACAGTTTTTAAATTTAAGGTAAATATACACCTGTTAAATATTTTCATAATATACTTTGAACCTGTAGAATATGAAAACATAGTTTTACATTATCAATACACGTATATATAAATAGGCAGTGGGGAAATGGTTAAGAACATCTCCCTCCTTTGTTTCTCAGCCGATTTTCTTCACTCTTTTCTTATTTGTAACTACCGGCGAGTTTTACTGTTCGAGGTATTCATAAGGGCTGCTGACAGAAGTGACAACTCAAAACAATGAAATAACTATGTTCTCTTTTGAATGTTCATATTAATTATAGTGTGAATTACAATATTTAAGTTTTCGAATTTGTTTATTATAATTATTTACATTAGTATGGTTTTCATATCTATTGGCACCCGGAGCAATAATTATATACATATTTATAAAATCTATTAATCAGTCAAACGTTTGATGAGCTGGATAATATCAATATTACATGTACACAGTTCCCGATGTTATGCGACACTAGTCTCACGCAAGCGGAAAACGGCCGTTCGTACTTACGTAGCATGTCATGACGCGAAATTACAAATTTGTCTTCTACCAAACATACCGCTCAAAGCGCCTAAAGACGTTTTCACTTAAAAAAATAGTTTTTTTAATGTCATAGGAGGCAAACGAACAGGTGGGTCACCTGATGTTAAGTGATCACCACCGTCCATAGATCTATCACCGTCCATCTACCTCCGCTACAGAGATGTGATCAAGCGCAATCTCACCGCGTGTAATATACCTTCACACAAGTGGGAAGAGCTTGCGCAACAGAAATCAGAATGGCGCAACTCTGTTAAAAAGGCAGTAGAAACTTTCGAGGAACATCGACTACACATTGCTTCGGCCAGTTACACTGTGCGCCTTGTAACCGTACCTTTAAAACAAAATCTGGTTTCGCGAGCCACATTCGCTCTCATTCACGAAATTAACAACGTTCGCTGTTGACGGACACGTCAAGGAGGACATCATCATCATCACCATAGACACTAACAACACCAGGGTAGTCGCAAGTGCGTTTCCAGCCTGTGTTTGTGAGGAGGAGGGAGAGGAGGGGAGGTGGGCCTCTGGCGCTCTCACTGACCGAACGAAACGCAACAATGCAAGCACTGTTACTTCACGTCGGTTTTCTGTAAAAGGGTGGCACTATTCCGGGCGAGCCGACCCATTCTTGCTGAAACCAGTAATAGATTCAGAATGGCTCTGCCACCTTGTTTTCCCTCGACGACTAGACGAGCACTCGTAACCTTAATTGTACGTTTTAAGCGACGTGTTAAACCATTTCTGTTAATATAATAAATACGTAATTATATTGAACACGGTGCAGACAACCCTAGGTACTAATAAACAAAATTCATAAGATGAGAATTTTTTCGTACATTCGTACGTTAAAAATATTCAAGGAATGAGGACCAAGGTCGCGGAGCTTACTGCGTGGGATGGTTGCAAATAAAAATCATATTCACAAACAATTCCGCTTCATAACTCTCGTACGATAGATTCCATTATTGAATGGCATACTTTGAAAAGTAAAACAATATTTATATAATACATCTATTACTGTGAAACTCTATCATTTTTTTTTTTTTGATCGGGTTTAATAGGTAGAGGACATTAGTGGAATTTTTAATTAATTTTAAAATTAATTCACTTATTCTATTTATGGAAATCTAATAGCATCCGTGTATATACAAAACTAGCCTACATGCAATTAACGCTAACATGCAGCGGAAGCTCTCAACAGGAAAAAATACTCCGATTTTGAAACATTGTTCATCATATAGCCTATAACCTTCCCCGATAAATGAGGTATATGACCGTGTCGACTCGATTTTTTTTTATTGTAGCACTGCAAAATGACTTCACTGTGCCAGATGGTAAACACAGTACAATCCAAAAACAATGGCGACCACCGAATGACACACTATCCATCGCCGGTCGCTGCTGTCATGCCGGCCTGCGAAAGGCTGGATATGCACAGGCTGATCCCGAAACGCGACCCGCAGATGTGAATCACCATGACGAGCTTTTTCGCCATATACATGGTGGTTGCGACCCAGTCAGGCTGTAGAATCCTACCACCCAAACATCCGTATCCGAACATACTATCAACGAAGCCATCATTGCTTCTACTGTTGTTACTGTGGGCTAACTAACACGCAGCGGAAGCTTTCAAAAGGAAAAAAGAAACGATTATGAAACATTCTTCATTGGTGCTCCGCTCCTATTGATTTTAGCGTGATAATATATAGCCTTCCTTGATAAGTGAGCTATCTAACACTGAAAGAATGCAAATCGGACCCGTAGTTCTTAAGATTAATGCGTTCAACCAAACAAACACTCTCTAGCTAAGGCATAAAAGTTTACTGAGAAATTAAATCGTTTGTAGCTGAAAATGTATTTAAAGTTCTCTATATATATTTTACAGACAAAGGTTGATCAATACAAAGGTTAATAATTCTAGAGTTCTAACAGTTCTAGACATAAAATTGGCAAAATATATATCTTCTTTTATATCCGCTACAAAATACCTATCCACCGCGCACTGAATACTTAATGCCTGATTTTGTCTAGTCTTTATTTATTGTCTTGTATTGGGAGAGACGGCAATAAAGCACGATTGGTAAAGGAATTGGAAATCTCATTTCAGAGAAATATTAAAGACTTTTTAGTTCCTATAATATAGTCTATTGTATATTGCAAGGTAGACATTTATGTTAGCTTCTATAGAATTTTAAATTATTGTCAACAAAATTCAGTTTAAATGGATTTCATACACAACTATTGCGTTGGTAGTTGGATATGCAACTAAGCCACCCGACGTGATACCTTGCTGACATAGGCATCCCAAGTTCGACCCTTTCCGGTAACACTCGTTTTTCATGAATCGACCAACCCATACACATCCCTTGATACCCCGCGCCGCAATACACGATCGCTCCTTTGTAACACCTGTTACAAATAATTTTGTATCTAAACTTTATATGGCAATTAAGGGTTGTAAATAATTATTAGTTATCATGTAATCTTTTTCAATAAATAGATTCTATCAATACAATTTTACTACTACAACTATACAATTTTGTCTTTAAATATGGCTGAAAGTTTTAGAGTCAAATGCTTTCTAATATCCAAAAAATAATACTCTAGAATTATTATTTTTTAGGAATTGAAATGTATTTCGTAATTTTAATTTAAGATATCCGTATCCCCAATTTCAGGTCTTGTCAGCTCTTGGAAGAGAGAAATTTGTTTGATGTTAGTGATCGAATAAGCAGATAACATGAGTTATTAGATTTATTAACAAATCTTTCGTTGAGTTTCTAAAAATTCCATTCCACGAATACCGCGTTACTGATGATATTATTTTGTACTATTTACAAAGCAGTATACAAAAAAATAAGAGTAAACACCATTTCCAGTTAATATATTCCAATGTATTAAACCAGCTTCTTTACACAATCATTTTTAACTCAATATATCGCTTTTATTACTTTTAAATCAATATATTTTTATACAAAAACATTGATAAAATGCCATGATATTAATTCAAAATATTTTTGGGCCACGGAATTAATCTACCTCGGACTCTGAATGACTTTACCAGAATCTCATTTCCGCCTCAAAAGAAGCACAAAGGCGGTCAATGTTCCGGATAGAACATTAATATTTTATTTCCCGTTAAATAATATTTGTTGAGGCGAAAGGCCTTATAAATAAAATGGAATGAACAGATTTATATGAACGAAGAACGTATATAAAAAATATATGACATAAAAGTGTCCGAAACAAAAAGATTCAATGGATTGATATTACAAAACAAAGCGTGTATTGTGCTTTTATACAGATGAAAACAACATATCCAAAGCCTGTGCGAGCGGAGTGCGTTTGTCAACTTGAAAATGTAACATATATGCATTAATAAAGACAGAGACATGTAGACTATTCGTCTTCTTACCCTTATTCTACATTAGCTCTGCCAGCGACTTCGTGCGAGTGGAACTATACTTAAAAAATAGTTATTCATGAAATCATCTGAATGTATTAAGTCCATTTATTTATCTATTTTTTTCTGGTACTTAAGTCGCGTCATCTTAAATATACAATAACTTTTGATGGAGTAAACCGATTTTAATGAAACAAAGACTAAATGTTTTTCTAGGATATGCTTTATGATTCTTTTACGTTTTATCGTAAACGCAGTAATTTAGCAGTGATGTATGTCCAAACAAATAGACGGATATGTCTAACGAGTGAAATGTTTTTCCACTACTACACCCTATTACTACAACTGCAACAATTTTTTTCAGAAAAATACTAAAAATTACAGACACATTAAATTAGAGTAAAAACAAGAACCAGCTGTTCTCTATCACTCCTCTCTATCAGTTGTAAACTCAATATTTTTACACATATCATCATGTTTCACACAATCCCTACCTTCTTCAGTCTTCCTTTAATCTCCATCCATCTTGTATATAAATTCAACAATTTATTTAAAACAAACAATAAACACATGCCAATATTGTGAGTTCTTCGCTAAGAAAATAGATTTAAAAATATAAGATATTCACAATATTTTCCTGCATCCCCCGAGTATAGCATAAGTTTCATCAGAACAAGTTCCGTGAGAAGTTATGGATGCCACAACAATTCTGCATAGGCAAACATCGGATGCAGAATTTTATTAAAAACGTGCGCTGAGTATCTGTACCGCACGCGTGACACACCGCCTGTTTATTTTGTTTTCGACGCACAGATAGCGGAAATTTGATGCATGGTCAGAAAATAAGAAATTCATTCTCTTTGTGAACTTTTCAAATGCAATATAAGGAATTATATATCTATCACTATGCAATTGCATAGGGTATCAATTCTCTTAAAACTTGTAAGCACCACAAACATGATGCAAACACTTATTAAATCGAGAACGTACCTTCTACTCCTCACAGGTGGTTACTGTTGTTTCCCATACCGCTGCACATACTTTCCGATAAAATGCTGCAGTAATTCTATCGTGCCACAGTATACACGCGTTAGAAGTTATACTCCTTTAGCGTAACAAGATAAAAATCTTTTCAAAAATTTTATCTATCGGCTTATTCTACGTTTGTAGAAAAAACGGCACTAACAATAGAAAAAACGTATTTAATACATTGAAAGTTTTAATACAAAGGAAAACAAAATGTTGACTATAGCTAACTTAAGGTGTCGGTTTTTCGTGACGGCGTGCGCGCGCATCGTAAAAATATACTGTCATCATTTTTCCCTAACGCGCCAAAAGGAGTATAACTTCAAAAATCCACTATAACTTGTCAATAGCTACTGAACGGAAAATGAATAAAGAAAATCAGTTTACAACAGGAAGATATTCTTAACTACCTATTTATATATAGAAGAAGAAGATATTTTATTTACATGATTTATACGTACATTGATAGTTTCTATAAAATTTATTTTATTAATCTCAGTCACGTTATCTATAAATTCAACATAATTTAACAATTCCTAAGTTACATATTAATTTGCCTTCAGTACAACTATAAATATGACATTAAAATGTATTCTAGTTCACGTGATATGGCTATAGGAAAGTTTTACTTGGAAGAGGCAACTAAAACCCTAACAGTCGTTTAGATTGAAAGCACTAATACGGCATCACGGCGCGTCATACATTAAGAATTTCATATTACTTAGGAGAGATGGGGAGGGGGAAAAGACAAGTGTAATGGGACACCCATTCGTCTTCTTTAAGGTTTCACCAAAACGTAAGTAGCGACATAGCGTAACCAGGAGCGTCGCGACGCGTCGTGCGAACTTTCCACGACAAAGGCAATTATGAACGCAAGTCTCGAAGTTTCGAAAGGGCGGTTTTGACTAGCTCTGTCAGTGATTTGTCCTCAAACGAGTATCGAATACAAAATAGGTCATTATGTTACTTTGGTTTTAAAAATCATACTGCAATTTTGTGTAAATAAGGTAAGCTGTAGCAATGTATACATCACATCTAGGGCTGCGAATCATATTTTATAGTAACGTATCCCCTACTTTATTTTTAATAAACGTAACTTATACTTTTGGATAAAAACAAAGTATGCGAACATATTTTATTTCTAATCTATACTTCTACCGTAGCTATACTAGATATTTGCAATATATAACAATAATATTTATGGATAGTCTAAAAACGATTTATAACAAATATAAAACTGATAGGTACTTTGGTAATGAATCAAAAATAAGATTAAAATCAACTCAAAAATCATTATCAGGAATTATAATCAATACAATTATCACCATTTTTTTTACATATTATCGATATGAGTTTAAGTCATTAGAGGAATTGGTTTGATTTTCAATACATTCTAAAATATCTTGAGAAAAGGAAGTTGATTTTAATCTCTATTCTCGCCACTTCAGTCTTCACTAAAAGAGACTTTTCGGTAATGAATCTGAAACGGCGTGAGGAGAGGATGACATTGATAAATTTAACCAAATAATTGTTTTTTTTTTTTTTTGGTTGTAAAACCGGCGTTGAATCTTTCAAAGACAGCAAACGATTGTTAGCATATGCATACAACAATATATTATGAAGGAATAAATAAATAAATTTGAAAAACAGATTTTTTTTCTTCCAAATACTTTTTTTCCTATTTAACAATAAGTTGGCAACCCTATCCAAATAAAATATTAATTTAATAACATCGATAGACAATAATAAAAGTTGACATACCGTAGTGTTTATTCACGGATAAGTTTATACGCTATCCGTATCACTTTAACTCGACACTAGACAGCGCTGCAGTAGGTACAAATTGAAAATAAACGCGTGTAAAATCATGGACACGGTTAGTCTATATACATAAAAATCAATTGGCGAATCTATGTAAACGCACTACAGAACAACTGCACCGCACCTATTTGACTAATTCCTCTTTTGTTATATGTATTTGTCAAGACAATATTTTTATTTTTTTAATATTTTTAAAAATGTTTGTAAAAACGTACAGGAAAAGCGAAAAATTTTACATAAAAAAATATCCATATAAAAAGTGACGAAAGAAACACAGAAGATGTGTAGGGAAATCTTCAGAAATGGTGATAGAATTAACAGATTAACTGTAATAGGTAGATTTGTCTCATTTTTCTTGTTGAAACACCCGTCCACAGTCGGGGCGGATAGCTAGTACAAAATAAAGTTAAACGTTGGTATAATTAAAACTGCCGAAAAAACAAGTTTCAAATTTCTTAAGGTTTCCTAATAACAATCATAAATTACTGTCATATGAAAAATAGGTAAATTCTGAATGACAAGATAAATGATCAAATTACATATATACAAATACAATAAAAAGAGTTGAATATAATAGGTCTTTTACCTATGAAATTGCCGTGCTGCAGTACTGGCAATTTCAAATCAAAATAATTTTTGTTTGGCTAAGAATTCTAATTTCAAATCAATTTTATTTTAAAAATATGGAATTCTTTTTCCAAAAGTAATCATTTGTTTATTCATTAGTGTTACATTTTCATCGCATTTCAATCTTTTTTTGTCATCATGGATATGTTAAAAAAGCGAGTAATTATGGAATATGAGTACCGTCGTGGTAGCAACGCGGCACCTACCTAATATTAGATTTATAGACGTTATTTCTAGAAAATCAATAATAAATATACCATGTAACTAACAAATTCTTGAATAAACTATACCTGCTATTGAGAATACTGAAAAATATATGAAACTCAGCTCCATTACACATATATAAAGAGCATTAGGTAAAGACTAATACTCGCTGTATTTGACATAGGCACAAATAAAGCGTTATATTTGTTTTTGAAGTTATACTTCTTTTGGCGCGTTAGGGAAAAATGATGAGAGTAAATTTTTACAATGCGCGCGCACATCGTCACGAAAAACCGACACCCTGAAGTTATTACGATGCACGCGAACACCCACATGAAAAACCGACACCCTGAAGTTAGCTATAGTCAACTTTTTCTATCCTTAGTGTCGTTTTTTCTACAAACGTAAGGCGTACATAAGGCGTAAATAAAAATTTTGAATTTTGTTTTAAATTGTTACGCCAAAGAAGTATAACTTCTAACGCGTGTACATAAGTACATACACATTTTTTTTTATTGTACCACGGTAAAATTACTGCCCTAGGCCTGATGGTAAGCACAGTACAATCCAAAAACAATGGCGACCACCGAGTGACACACTACCCATCACCGGTCGCCACAATCATGCTGGTCTGCAAAAAGCAGGATATGCACAGGTTGATCCCGAATCGCGACACGCAGAAGCGAATCACTATTACGGGTTTTTTCACCATGTACATGGTGGTTGCGAAACCCTACCACTCCGCTTTCGCCATTGCCTCGTTCGTTATTCAGCAGGGTGCACCACGTGCAGGTAAGGTTGGTTCTTTTTGCGACAGTATTTAATTTAGAATATAAAATATATGAATATATGGCCATTACTACATACGTTTCAGTGTTTCAGAACCTCATAAAGTCAATATAAGAATTAATTTTAAAATATCGACAACGTAAAGTCGCAACTGAATTAATAAGAGAGTTAGTTCTGCATTGGAAGCACCACCGACTCACCTACATAGTTCTATTGCAGAGAAGTCGACTGCAAACTCTTTATTATATCTATATTATAATAAAACTGTAGCAAGGTCAAATCTGTACATTAAATATTTTTTGAAAATTTTGATCGGTGTAGGCTTTGTTATCGATATAGAAGCCAAAACTAACCCTTTTAAAATTTTTGTCTGTCTGTCTGTCTGTCTGTCTGTCTGTCCCTGTGAACGCGCATCACTCGGAAAGTACTGAACCGATTTTGACGAAACTTGGCACAGTAATAACTAATGTTACGAGATTACATTTAAGATA
>MU159592.1:130200-141941 GCA_015888305.1 Antheraea pernyi | reverse complement strand
CTTCATAAAATATATTACAGTATAAATAAGATTAAATTACAATACCCTCAGTATTTTTTTTAATTCTATGAATTTTCTCTTATATTTTGATTTTTTTTATTGTAGTTAGTAGTAGTTGTAGTAGTCAACAGTAAATTGAAATTAAATTTTATTAACGTAGCTAATTGGAAATATTTCATTTCATTATTTTATTACATAGTATAAAACAAAGTCCCCTATCGCGTCTGTCTGTTCGCGATAAACTCAAAAAATACTGAATGGATTTTCATGCGGTTTTCACCAGTAGATAAAGTGATTCATGGGGGAAGTTTTAGTATATAATTTGTCAAGGATTTTTTTATAATCAGGGCGGGACAACGTCTGCCGGGCCCGTTAGTAATAAATAAGAGGTATCAGTACCTCAAAAGTATAGTGATATTTATTTCTCTTTTCTAGGGTTTAAGCAAGTACGTAGGTACACAACGATTGCATTTAATAAAATTATACATCCCTTGTTGAAACAATAGTACCTAATCTATAACATACACATATTCATCTAATACTCAGTACGAGTATTATAAATGTTTTGCAATAAGTCATGTTTTTTATAAATAAAGTCTAATTTCTCTTTCAGATCAGGACCTTTCGAAGGTTCACCGAAGACAAAACTAAAGAAATGCTTGAAGCAATAAAAATGACAGAAGATAATTGACCCAAAAATACTTTAATCTTCAATACATCGCCATGGGTAATATAATGATGATATTCAACACGATGTCATCTCACTGACGTCACAGAGCACCCGAGCTCCAATAACTACCTTCATCCCTTCAATGCTAAACTACAGATTGGTGTCAACGCATTTCCTGAAACAACCGTAAACATTTAAACAATTCATTATAAGCGAGTGTTTGTGCGCGACGCATAATGTGCCGTGATCGTGATATGATAGTGGACAGTGAAATTATAAAATAGATTGTAATCAGACTAGTGTGGACTCGGCTTTAGTGTCGACGTGACCGTCAAAACGGCGCGCGAACACGCTCCGCCGTTTCGTTTTGTTTCGTTCATTTTGTTTTACATCAAAGGATAGCAATATATACAATAGCCCGGTTGTAAGAGTTTGGTTGTGGATTATTCGAGAGAGTTTTATTGGAACCCGGGCCCATTTTGCGCTAAAGTGGCCAGCCGGAGTAGGGAGCACATAACCAGAATCTTCGAGTCCATAGTCAGTGCTGCTAGATATTGTTTTGTGAGTAATTGATCTTATAATTAATTTAATATCATAGTACAAAATACACACAAACACTAGATGTCAATAAAGTGTTTTAGGTATTATCGAGGATATCGACTTTATGATTTTGTTGAAGTTCAATTTGTGTTAGTTTCGAAAATAATTTAATTTCAGACTCGGCACTGTTAGCGGGAGAATCATATGCGAATTGGAAAAAAGTTATATTCCGAGTGACCAATCATGGTACAGTTGGAAATTCTGCAGGTATTTTTGTTTCAAAACTGGGGCTTCATAACATAATATCGACACATCTGTAGTTCAATTTATATTAGTTATTATATCATAATATACATATGTTTAAAATTTTTAATATATTTTACAATTCAGAATATTTATTATACATAGCAAAATACATTTTACAGACACAGCTTACACATAGTACGTGAATATAATATATACATACATATATAGCTTTATTTATATATTTAACAAGCAAGCAACTTTTGACATTTACTATCCATTAAAAAATAAACCGTTTGTTTAATTGTATTATAATTAACGATTAATATTATAAATACTTGCGTATACAATATTAGAGTTTTATTTTGCCTAATTTTTCGCTCTAATAACTCTCAATATGAGCGCATCAGCCCCATCAAACATAACTTATTGGAATAAGCCTTAGTCTTTGATATTTTAAAGAGATGGTACGAACAAGCCACTTCTTGTTATGAGAAGGTTTCAGACGAAGTCGCACGGGTCAGCTAGTATACCATAAAAGAAATATTATTTCATATATAAACGTACATAGATACTAAACACTATGATAGCTATAATTTTTTTATATCATAGGAGGCAAACGAACAGATGGGTCACCTGATGTTAAGTGATCACCACCGTCCATAGACACTTGCAACATGAGGAGAGGCAACAAGTGCTTTGCCAGCCTGTGTTGGGGCGGGGGAGAGGAAGGGAAGAAGGAAGGGGAAGTGGAGGGTAGGTCGGTCTCCGGCGCTCTCACTGACCGAACGAAACGCAACAATGCAAGCACTGTTACTTCACGTCGGTTTTCTGTGAGAGGGTGGTACTACTCCGGGCGAGCCGACCCATTCATGCTGAAACCAGTATTAGCTTCAGCGTGGCTCTACCACTTACTAAATAAATAAATATAAATGTATACACATAAGAATGTAAATCTCAAGTGTCTGTACATACAAACAAATCAATCATTTTTAGAAATGTCCGTTTGTATGAACACGCATCACTGTTAAAGTACTGCGTTCGCGATAACAACCGACGTGAAGTAACAGTGCTTGCATTGTTGCGTTTCGTTCGGTCAGTGAGAGCGCCGGAGACCCATCTCCCCTCCCCTCTCCTCTCTCCTCTCCTTTTCCCTCCCCTAACCCCTCCCTCCGAAAGATGGCAACGCACTTACGACTCCTCTGGGGTTGTTAGTGTGCATGGATGGTGGTGATCACTTAACAGCAGGTGAACCACATGTTCGTTTGCCACCTATGACATAAAAAAAAAAAAATTATAAACTCGAGGATATATAACATTACTTGACATATATATAACATATAAATATAACATATCGAGTAATATTTAGTCTTCGTTTAAATAAAATCGGTCTCTATCAAAAGTTGTTGCAATTTGAATTGGCTCGAAACAAATACGACAAAACAGTAGATAAGTAAGTGGACTTATACATTCAGATGATTTTATTAATAACTGTTCTGTACAAAAGTTTCAGGCGAACGAAGTCGCGGACACAGCTAGTCTATACTAATATTATAAAGAGGTAGAGTTTGTGAGTTTGTGACGTTGTAAGGGGTAATCTCAGGAACTACTGGTCCGATTTGGAAAATTCTTTCAGTGTTATATAGCTCATTTATCAGGGAAGGTTTCAGGCTATATATGAGCACGCTAAGACCCATAGGAGCGGAGCAGCAATGAAGAATGTTGCAAAATCGGGGTATTTTTTTCTTTTCAGAGCTTCCGCTGCGTTTTAGCGCAAAATAACCATTCCACGCTTACGTATTACCGCCCAACGAAGTGGGCACGGGTCGGCTAGTATATCATAATACCAATTTGTTGATATACGTCAAGGACTGTAAAAACAAATGGCATAAACTACGCAATGAGTGGTCGAAAACATGAATAAATATGCAAGACACCGAATGTTTGCTTTTTATTACTGTTCAAATTTATTACTGGTCGAGCAGTAACGTGTATGTTTTACAGTTTGACGTATAAACTGGATTATTAGCTCTTTTTATCGGAACGGTACATAAAACTAAGCGGCTTATATGAACATATACATAAAAGTTATAATATCACAATTAAGAGATAGCCTTTGGTATAATATAAAGTAATAAAAATGAAGTATATAAAGTAATAAAAATTTAAGGGTTTTAAAGTACCAGAATCATTAAATCCAGAGTATATAGGTAACAATTATCTTTTACGTTATTTATAAATCACTATATATTATAAAATAAAGTCCTCTGCCACGTCTGTCTGTTTGTATTATATTAGTATATAGATTATAGCCCCTACCCACAACTTCGTCCGCGTAGTAATAGTTACTACTCTGGCTAATGCTGACACATAGAAGAAGCTCTAAAAAAAAACATCTCCATTTTGAAACATTTTTCATCTGTGCTCCGCTCCTATTGGCCGTAGCGTGATGATATATAGCCTATAACCATTCTCGATGAATGAGCTATATAACACTGAACGAATTATTCAAATCGGATCAGTATTTCCTGAGATTACCCCTTACAACGCCACAACGTCACAAACTCACAACGTCACAAACTTTACCTCTTTATTATATTAGTATAGAAGTATAGATAAACGAGTACTTCAATTGAGTATCAATAAATAAGTGAAAAACTAACACTTCTAACTCTCGCTTTTTTTTCACAGTCATTAAACTTGTAAATTATATTACAAATGTATTATTAACACGAATTTAAAGAACACCTTATATATTAAAATCCATCACAGTCGTTTAATTTACAGAAAATACATTGGAAAATATTATACCATTTCTGCGTGAATTAAATCCAAGCTTTATCACTGTTATAAAATTTTAATCCACTGAACAAACACAGAAGGTTCCATTGTATAGTTTTAGTAAACCCACACAAATCCAACAGGTAGTCCATGCTACGTAATAAAAAGATTAACATAAATTTTATATAAAAGTTTATATGTCCACACGGGACAAACCCCACGCATTTGATAACCTTTTCATTACGTCCTTCAAAGAGCTTTAAGCTACCGAACGGCCGACAGAAACCTCAATGGTTACATAAGTTATTACCGAAAAGGAAACATAAAGTGAACGTTTACATTGTATAGATAAACTCGGGAGGCTATCCTATAAAAACTGACGATAAAATAGATCGCCGTCCGTCGAACAAGAGATTATCGTTTCGATTCTCTAATGTTATTATAGTGTTTGAGGGTGTGTTTTCACCTACGGTATAAACGGAAGAAAGACTTCTTTGAAAAGGTTTTGTGTTTACTGCCAGATTAAAAATATAACTTGAAATAATAGTAAGTTGCGATTTTACACAATAGACCAGAGACAACGGTTACATACATACGAGATCATATCGTAGTATCTTGAACCACCTACTTTAAGTTGAATGCAAATTATTTACGCAATGCGACAGAATATCTATGGTGTTGATAGCAATTCGATTTTTGAAGTGGAACTTAGAGAATACAGTAGAGAAAAAATTGCGTTACGCGTTGAATGTAAGATAGGTATATGTTTGTGTCTATGTGGAATCATGAATCATATAACCCCAAACTGTATACTAATATAGAAAACATTTTTAATCCGTTCACAGCTATTATGACCTAAATAAAATAATTATAGTTCAGGTGTTATAACCCTGTACTAAATGAATGTAGATCAAAACGTCATAATTTGCTGCAAAGGCCAGTTAAATATATTATTCGACTACGGATAAGCGATTTAGAATGAAGAATTACAATATAAATTACCATAGGTTTAAAAACGAATTTGTCACACATTTTGTCTGGGCAACATACTCAATTTTAGCATAATAAAATAGACACACGTTTACTAGCAGTTTATTATATAAATATATATTATTTGTATATATATATTTTTTGTAGATGGTAGAAACTCTCTGTAGCTATTAGTAGTTTCAGCATAAATGGGTCGGCTCACCCGGGGTAGGACCTGTCAGTTTTGGATCAGTTCAGTTATCAGTAGTTTTGGAGTTTATCACGACCAGACAGACGTAGCAGCGTTAATAATATGTACTGATAACTGTCTAGAACGTATGCATTCAAATTTTTTCAAGGACAAAGTACTCACAAAATTAAAAACGCCAGGTAAATTGTTCAGTGACTTAAATATTAAACTTTTTTTCTTTACGCCGCGTGGTTTTATTACCCACATGAATATGAGAGTGAAAGAGTCGGGAAGTAAAACATAATAGATGCTTATTTCGCAGTAAAGTATATTTCAGCCAAAGGTTTACTCAGGATGCTTCATTATGGACTTCCTTACAAATAGTTTAGCAAATAATATCTACTATATATGTATTGCTGAGTATCACTTATATTATTCTGTAAATATATCATTAACACGTGGCTGTACTTACGAAGAAAATCAGATCAAATCTTTCCAGTATGCCCCAGTAATTAAACAAAATGGCAATTAAACAATATAACATATATATCTGTCAATAATTTCTTTTTTTTTTGAAGTTGTACTTTTGGCGCGTTAGGGGAAAATGATGAGAGTATTTTTTTACGATGCGCGCGCATACCGTCACGAAAACCCGACACGCTGAAGTTAGCTATAGTCAACATTTTGTTTCTTTATATTTGTTGTTTGTATTTCTTTGTATTAAAACTTTCGATGTATTAAATACCTTTTTTCTATTGTTAGTGTCATTTTTTGAAAAGATTTACATATTACATTCGACAATTGATTTATATTTGTAATAGAGATCAATGAGTTTTAAGCTAGAAGTATATCGAAGATTGAATTTATAATATTGACATTCATTAATAAAAAACATCAAGTATTGCAGTCTTAAGCTATTATTGTTTTAGTGCGCAGAAAATCAATAAAACGTATAAAAGATTCGGTTTTAAAATGTGTAAGTTTTCAAAATGATTAAGAAAATTTTGGATCGATTTCATACTTAACAAAATTTTATATTACGTAACACATTTCCGTGCATATGTATATAATACATACATAAATATTAATTTCATTTTTATTGTTTTTCATTATTGTAAGTTTGTGATAAATCTAGTTAAGTGACGTTAATATTATCAACCTAATTAAGATCTCTTTCTTATGTTGCAGGATTTACTTGTTACACAATTAATATAATAAAAAAATCCTCACATTCGATTTTGTCTTTTGTGTTATATACTTAACCCTACGAGTCCTACCCCGAAGAAGAGGATCTCTTAGTGCGGGTGAGTGGTGGATACAGTCCTCCTTAATTCATTTCCTATACAGTAAGGACTCGTAGGGTTAAGTATATAACACAAAAGACAAAATCGAATGTGAGGATTTTTTACACTGGCACTTGGTTTCTTTTAATAGTTTGTTAGATATCTGTACCGGTTTTGCAATGTTTATTAGCGCAGATAACTTAGAGCGGTTTTGTATGTTGCTAGATTCAAAGGTAAACTGTTGCCTTAGAGGGCAGCACTTGCGAACGTTTTTAAAGGTGCGTTCACGAAAAGTAGTGGACAGATACATTCCTTTTAAACGATAAAGTAATATGAAAACAAAAAGATTTGTGCTAACATATAAATTACTACAGATAACAAAAGTACGGAACACTTACTAATATTATAAATGAGAATGTGAATTTATTCGTTTGTTGGTTATGTTTTCACGCCTAAACTACTCAACCGATCATCATAGGGATACATAAATTTTCAACCAGAAAAAAGTTACTGTTCTAGCAGCAAAAGGTAGTATTTGATAAAAGATCCTCGAGACGATTATAGAATGTAAAACAATTAATAGTTGTACAAATTTTCCTGAAATAGTCGGAGAACGAGGAACGAACTTTGCACAGTTAAGTAACAGCAAAGCGAGACGTTAAACTCAGTGAAGTCAGTCGAAACACACAGTAAAGTCGCGGAAGTAAACACAGAACGCAGCCATTGGCGACAAACTAGCACTACATAAAGTTAAGTGCTACTCAAATATATTGCTGGCTGTCTGTCTTTCCTCAAACTAATTTATGAGATAACTTACTATGGAACTGGCTAGAAAGACTATGTAACGATTAATAAAAAACAAAACAATTTAGCTTAAACAATTAAAATAGAGGCACTGTGTCTGACGTCATTTTTTTATAAATAATATTAATCACGAATAATACGATGCTTCATATAAATATTAGTACTTACTACATACACATTAACACAGACTTAGAATTATAAGAAAATACAACTGAATAATATAATTCAATATGCTAGGATGTTATCTATGCCATTAAGCAAAAAGCGAACATTTACTATAGGTATGTATAAACTTATACATAATGGAAACTTTACCCTTCTTGGTACATAGAAGGATTTACTAAAAGCTTTCGTAACCTCTAAAGAATGTTCACTCGAACGATATGACTTGAAGAATATTTCGTGTGCGACGAGCCGTTCAATGATTTGAGGGAATCACTTTTAAAAGCATCGGAAAGTATATTGAACAGAAGAGTGGAAAAAATATAAGCATAACCGTTCGACGTAAATGTGTGTGTTCGTTCGTGTCGAATCAGTAAATCTCAATGTGTTTATACCCCTTTTCGTGATTACGGTCAAGTTACTTTAGTCACCAATAACTATTTATTTTATAATCAAAGCTGGTAATTATTATACTATTTTTGTACTAAGGCTGTAATGCATTTTCCCTAGGCTGTGGATGGTCAATTACTGAAGATATAATTATTATGCTACAAGTACCATCGAGCTACGATGTATATGAATAAATTGTAGAGAAATAAGAACTCAAAAACGTAACCTATTCAATTACTAATTCAATATTAAATATAATCAAATTCAAAAATATTGTATATACATACTTAATATTAATACGTGAAGCATAAACTTTGTATCCCTTTTTAACGGAATTGGGCGAACGGATGAACGTTAAAGTTTATATGGAGGAGAAGTGCAGAAAGCTATTTATTTTTTATAAAATGCATTAGCAGTACATTAAATTAATTAAAATATGCATTACTCACACTACTGCTTGAATTTTACACAACATATACACACATGTAAATAAAAAATACATTTTGTCATCTGTCAATAAAGAACCTCAAAAAAGGTTGTGAAGGAGGTTGCTATGCTCGACTGTATGTATTATTTTACTCTTACGTTCCAATTACCCTTTTTCATTCTAATGTCGAATGTCGACCACTGGGCGCCCACTAGTACATACTTATTCAGTTTAGACCTTGAGAAGGCAACAACGCAATCATCGAGAAGAACCGGCTAAAATTTCGAGTTGGTTTAGATCTGATAATGAAGACATAATAAATACAAATTTATTGCTACGACAGTTAAACGAATGAAGAATTGATAGATATTTTATTCTTGCTATTATTTATTATACGATATCAGCTCAAGCATAAAATGAAATACGAGAAACGTAATGAACGGACCGGAACAAATCGAGCCTATGATTCAATATGGTTACGGCAATTCCTAATCGCGGATTATGGTAATACTTAATCAGTACATTAACAAAAGCCGTCATTCCGGTCACGTTCGCAAACAACTTTTATTGTAGCAGATTAGTCATCTATGTATTGTACGGTTAACATAAAACTATACGTATATCTATTTTTATTCTTTTCTGCAGACCCATGGACCGCATCTTTTACCTGCTTTCTTTTGTTTATTTTTTTAGTTTTGTCAAAAATCGTTGTAATTGTAAGCGACTATTGTTCTTATTTTCCATTTTAGATCGATTTTTTAAATGATTTTTTTTTATGTCATAGGTGGCAAACGAACAGGTGGGTCACCTGCTGTTAAGTGATCACCACCGTCCATGGACACTAACAACACCAGAGGAGTCGCAAGTGCGTTGCCATCTTTTGGAGGGAAGGGTTAGGGGAGGGAAAGGGAGAGGAGAGGGGAGGAGAGGTGCCCTCCGGCGCTCTCACTGACCGAACGAAACGCAACAATGCAAGCACTGTTACTTCACGTTGGTTTTCTATGAGAACCCGGGTGGTACTACCCCGGGCGAGCCGACCCATTCATGCTGAAACCAATAATAGTTTCAGCGTGGCTCTACTAAATTATTGCCTTTATGGCGGTTTCATTTTTATCTTTAACAGTCACTTTTCAATTATAAACCGCAATATCCCTCGCCGGAGTGTCCACAGCCTGATGAACCTAGTAATTACGCCGTCAGTCACGTCGATAAGATGTTGGTGGTGGTATCTAGTGTTATATACTCGAAGCTTTATATGTCACTACTGGGGTAGACTGAAAGAACGGATATATATATATATATAGTTGATTTATACTGGTTGTTAATAACTCGCCCGTTTCGACATTATCAAACTTTATGAATAATTTAATTAATAAAGTGTATACTATGTCTTATTTCACGACGTTATTGGCTGTTATATTCATTAAACTAAAATCTATTCAAAACTGAAGCTTATACTTTTACAATTATGACATACTAGCCTTTGCTAGCGGCTTCGCTCGCGTGATTATATATTTGACCTATCCCCGGGAACTATTTTCTGGAAGCGAGATACTTCATGGCCTTTTCTGTGCTCCCGAGAACGTGTATGCAAAATATTATTCAAATTCATAATTATAGGTGTGAAAGCATAACATATTCACATTCCCAGATATAATACTAGCTTCTGACCGTGACTTCGTCCGCGTGGAATAGTTACTTTGGTCTGACGCTAACACGCAGCGGAAGCTCTCAAAAGGAAAAAAACGATTTTGAACCATTCTTCATTAGTGCCTTGCCCCTATTGGTCTTAGCGTGATGATATAGCTCATAGCCTTCCTCGATAACTGAGCTATCTAACACTGTAATCATTTTAAAAGTCGGACCAGTAGTTCCTGGGATTAGCGCGTTCAAGTATACAAACTCTTCATATTTAGAATATTAGTACGAAAATATAGATTACCAGGTTTTTTTTTTATTGTAGCAAAGCTTGATGGTGAGCACAGTACAATACAAAAACAATGGCGACTACCGAGCAATGCGTTATCCCTCGCCGGTCGCCGCTGTCACCTCCATCCGTGTCCAGAGGTGACCAGTGTTAGTCATCTCATCGGTACTCGAGCCACGACGAAAGTCATTCACTACTGGATATGCATGAGCTGATCCCGAAACGTGACGCGTAGAACGAATCACTATTACGGGCTTTTTCGCTACATGCATGGTGGTCGCGACTCAGTCGGGCTTTAAAACCCTACTACGCCGCAACGCTTTTACTGAGCCAAAAGAGAAGTGATTACATGCAACTCACTTTCATAAAAATTGTAGTTTCTTTAAACGTTAATAACTTCACATTAAATGAAGTTATCGTGATAATTCTACGTGAATTTCTACACGTATTAAGTTGTAATACTATTTTTTTTATCGAACCCTATTAATTAGTTTTCTAACGATGAACGTACATCCGTAAAACTTATTCATTTTATTTATATAAAAAGAAATATAAGTATCAAATTATAAGTTCACGTAAAATACTGCACGTATTCCTTCAAAGAATAACTTCAACAATAACGCTGAAGTTAGATTAAATTTAAGCAGCTGTATTATTCTACGTAACTTAAAGTACTTACCAAAGTTAATATGTCAGTGTATGCAACCAGTCCACCTGCGAACAAGGAAGATTGTAATAATTAATTCATGAAATATACTCTACGCAAATATTAAGCTCTCCAAAGATGTTGGGGGAATATAATGGTGGATACATTATGCAGACGGTTGTATTGAATGAGAGAAACAAGATACGACTATTCTGATAATATACCTATAACTTTCTAAAGATAATTATTTCGAGATTAAATTACACATCGAGATTCTTCGAATTCACTTCGTATCACTTGGTATTGATTGAACATGGTCGTAAATCCGTGTAGCTCTGCAGGCATACAGCCAACGAATCTTAACTCCTTGCCAAATGAGGTTTATGAATTATTTGGCCAATTCCTTAAGATTTACTCGAGTCTGCAGCGCCTTTCTTTTACTTTGTCGTATTACTTGGTATTTGTACCAATTCTTTTAGTATAACAAAGAACTGTATAGTTGCGTAAAAGCCTTATTTCCCATTACACTAGGTTTTCTCCACAACAAAGGTCCTTGACCTGCATCCGCCCGTGTCTTCCTCTGCGTTTGTATCTTTACAATGGATTATATTAGAGCGGAATCCATTTTTTTCTAACATAAAAGTAGGCAGCTTTACTATTTCTTTAATATTACATCTTATAACATCAGCTATCTGCTAGTAAAAATTCA
>MU159592.1:94485-112464 GCA_015888305.1 Antheraea pernyi | reverse complement strand
ATCATTACATAGTATAAAACAAAGTCCCCTGCCGCGTCTGTCTGTCTGTCTGTTCGCGATAAACTCAAAAACTACGGAACAGATCTTTAAATGATTTTCACCAGTGGATAAAGTAATTCATGAGGAACATTTTAGTATATAATTTGTCAAGGTTTTGTGTAGATTGGTTGAAATATAACGATAATTGTTGGACAAGTCGGAAAAATTCAAACGGCCTGGGAGATTTCATCGATAACGCTGCCTAATCCTTTCGAGATATAACAATGTATGTTGGGTAAATGTAATAAGGTTTACTTTTGTATGTATAGGTGAAAATAAAACAAAATGACGTCCATTGAAAAATGTATTGACGACTTAATATTATAATGACAATGACATGATACATTTTTCTTTTTAGGTAGGTGTAAATAATGAAACAACAGAGACAATATAGATCTACAAAAAATATCTGTGAGAGTATATATCTATCTTTTACGGATAGCCCACTATACTCATTATATGTTCAAAAAAAAAAAAGATAAAAAAAAGCGACTTCATTTTTATCTTTTATTGCCATTTTTAAATTGTAATCCAGAATGTCCCGCACCGCAGCGTCCATGGCCCGATGGATGAACCTACTAACTGCGTCATCAGTCACGTCGGTATATTAGACACAGGTGTGGGTATGTCGGTGAAACCACACTCGGCAGCGTCAAGTTCCCCTCTACCGCCGCCGCCAGGATGCGGCGCTGTCCCTGCCACACAGCACACTCAGACAGCATGTGCTGCGCGGTGTCTTCATCAGCGCCGCACTCGTGACAGACGGCAGTCGGCACCCTGCGAGCGATCCGGTGCAGGTACAACCCGAAACAATCGTGTCCGGTGAGTACCTGCACCAGTCGGAACGTCAGGGAACCCCACTTTCTCCCAATCCATTCCCTCAGGACCGGGCGGACGGCATCCACGGTATACGTCCCGAAGCGCGCGTCAGTCAGGTCCTGCATCCATCTTTCGACGGCGTCTTCTCTCAGACGCCGTCTCTCCCCCTCTATCTCCCTGGGAGCTGCCGCCGGTCACCGCTGTCATGCCGGCCTGCTAGGTATCACGTTACACTTAAAGGACCCCACGTCATAGGAAAAGATGTACAGATCAAATCAACATTAATGTAAGCGAAGTCTCGAGCAAAATTCAATATAACTACAGTTTCACTTACTTTTAACCCCTGAACTATCCAAATCATAAGCTCCATACAAAAGAATGTAGACCTTATAATGCACTGAACAACAGACTGTTACGTTACAAAAAAACCGTATTTATTACAAAATCTGAAAAATTTGATCACTAACAATTTGTGTAATGCAAAATTATGGTTCAAAAAATGCCTAAAAGTCCGCCATTTTCCATCCATGGACACTAACAACACCAGAGGAGTCGCAAGTGCGTTGCCACCCTTTGGGGGAAGGGTTAGGGGAGGGAGAGGGAGAGGAAAGAGGAGAGCGGAGGGGAGGTGGGCCTCCGGCGCTCTCACTGACCGAACGAAACGCAACAATGCAAACACTGTTACTTCACGTCGGTTTTCTTTTACAATTCCGTTGTATTTTTCTAAATATTTATTACCTCAGATCTTTGTTATTTATGAAGCGATTTAGATAAATCTTTTATTTTTGGAAAGGGGATTTGACCGTCGATTTCGAAGATACATAAGATATATAAGCCTCCTCAAAATCTAATCGAAAAAGTATAGTGACTGGGATATTAGTATGTTTATGAAAGTCCAAAAGTAGGCAGGCAGAGTAGGCAACTAGTTGACTATGTTTAAAGTCGTTTGGGGCATTTCTGTTAGAGTAGATTTTTCTTTAAATCGGGTTTTTTTTTGTTAAACATTTCTTCAACTTTGACAATGAAATAATGTACCATTTTCTTGGAAACCGAAATACGGTTTTATTAATCAATATTAATCGACCAATGTCAATATTATTTGATTTAGAAAAAAAGAGTGCGTCGTAAAGACACACGATAGAAGTGAACATTTTGTATTACAGGGAAACATTTTAAGGTAAAAAATACAAAAAAAGCTAATGTTACGCGGTGTTCCTAGGCGATCATCCATACAAGTACTGCCTGCGCCCGACGTTGCTTCACTTCGGTGATCGGTCAAGAATCCGTGTTTTCGACACAGTGTTTACACGCACCATTTTTGTCACACAAAAAGGTTGACAATCAGAATTTCAAACTCCTCTAATATCAATTTTAAAGAAGATTTGGATACAATGTATTCGAATAATTCAATTTATCACAATACAAAGGTTACAACTTTGATGGACGGAAATACGTAATACTATCTAATAATACACACAATATTACAAGTGTTTTGACATGTTGTATATTTTCTTCTTGTTATGTAACAGTCACCACCCGATTCCACTTGTTATTAAGTGGTCATTATACTATATACTTAGATATAAACAACCTAAACAGGTTCGGAATCTTGAGAACAATCATAATGTAATAATACTCTTAAGGAATAAAATTGGACACCTCGTGAACTAATATAAGTTATCAACCGCACCCTTGAGACCAGAACAAAATAATGTAAGCAGAAACAATAAAGAATGCAGAATTAATGCAGAACTTCTGATTTGCAGCAGAAATAGGTGGAATGTAACGAACATTTCAGAATCAGTTAAATCCAATTTTAAATGTGCATATAAATGTTTAATTTTTTAAAGAACTCTTTAAAAAGTTTGTAAACACCGAGAACGAAGTTCAAATTTTGCCGTTTATGAGGTTTTTAGCAAATTTTTTATGACCTTCATATTTTACATATACAAATTTTGAAGATCTTGAAAAATAACGTAAGATATTGGAACTGCTTAAATTGGATTCAGTTCATTATGAAATCTAACGACTAAGATAGATTGTCTTGGTCTAGACTGATTTCTTAAATGCAATTCTTTTAGTGGAGAGATGACCTATTGGGAACAGTGCTTCTTTCCTAGATGATAGATGCCCTGTGTTCTTTTCTGTACCCCTGACAACACAAAAACAAACACAACGTAAAAAACAAACAAAATTACTCATATTCGCATATATAATATTAGCCAGGATTTATTATATATATATATAAACTAATTTGTAGTTATGTAACGTAACCATTAGAAACTAACCGTGAATAATTATATTTTATTGCAATCCATAATAGGATTTACAAAGTTCAGCGCTCGCGTAATACCGTAAGATTCAACAGAAAGCTTTAATGCATAAATAAAAAACACTACTTCTCAGAATTAGATAGAACCCTTTTTATTACGTAAAACAGCCATTTATAAAGCAAAGTGTATAATTAACACTGCATAATTAACACCTTCAATATCATTACAGTTAAAAGCAATGTTAGCATACTTTAGGGTACACATAGCGTGGATAGACGTCAGCGATAGCGGTTAAAAGATGAAAATAAATAAAAAGATGAAATAGATATTTAGTATAATATAATTAGAACAATCATTTGGTAGTTATTACCTGGAAAGAATGTCGGCGTTTTGAAAATTTGATATTTTATAGATTTCGATGCACATCTTCCGAATTTCAAGTTTGATACCGCGAGTCTCCGCTGCTCGCGCCGCCATATTGGGAAAATGGCGCCTAATAACAGTTTTTTGGCAATTTTATGACAACAACCTATATATATACAAATTGAACTAGAGAAAAATGGTAAAATCAATTGTTTTGGCATACGAATGCCGCAAAGTATGCATCGATATATAATCTCCAATTTTCAAAACTCTCCGAAAACTTTGCAAGTAAATTCTATATTTCGCACTAAATTCTAAGTGCCACAGCGTATTACGATGACAGGCAATATAAATTTAAACATGATCTCTCCTTCCTAATTTAATTTATGACACCATATATTTATAGTAAACAAATTTTCCAATTAAAAGTAAATAGAAGTATTTAATTATCTGTCAATAAATGGTGCAACTACAAAAAAGCTAAATTTTCATATATTTTTCATCTAGTCCGTCTAGTTCATCTAGACGGATTCATCTATCAACACAAAGGTACTCAATATCAGTATATTAATATATAAACTAATTGATACCCGCAACTTCGTCTGCATTGTCCTGCGCATACGCACGACCTCGTTTGCTCACTTCTTCATAGTAAAAAAATACTCATTAGTACTTACAACATACAACGTAATACTTAAAGATGGTAGTTTTTTTATCACGCTTTTATTAACTTCACCTGTATGTATGTATGTAACCGACCCCTTTGAGCTCGATTTTGTCCTACTTTGAACGATCAGATTTAATTCAAACTTTGCACACCTGTCAAACAATGCAATAATCCGAAAAAAGAAAGTTAAAAAAATATAACTAAAAAATTAAAAATAAATAATAGTTTAAAAAAACTAAAAAAACACGCTTTGCACGCACAAACAAAATTGATAAAAATACTGATATCTGGAGATCATTATCATTTTTTTGTCACTTTTTACAAAAATATACATTTATTTCTAATTTACACTATTCTTAATCCAAATTTATTAGATTTTATTTTCAGTTTTTTAGATGGTTTTTTTATGAAAGCGTGTTTTTTAGTTTTTTTAAACTATTATTTATTAGAAATATAATAACTGTATATAAAATACAGATATAACAATACATTGTCACATTTACACGCCTGTGCGACATATTTGTCGTTATTTTTGTCACCACTTAAGAACAGATTAGAAGTAATATTTAAATATACAAGTTTATTCAAGAACGAATATTAAAAAAATAGAAGTAGTTATTTTGTACAGAATATTATTATTATATAGCTGGTTAAACTATAATCACAAGGTAATTTATTATGACAAATTTTGTTTCCTATCTTGATTTTATCGCTCTTCGAAGATCACTATAACATAAGGTTTATAATTATCCAGTAAGTAGTTATATGATTCGTCTATTAGTAAGTAACTGCCAGTATCCTTGTAAGATATTTAGCTGCTAAAAACAAAATGTTTGCTTTGCATAATGATAATTAACTAATATTGGAATATTTTGTTCATTTATATTTTCTTCTATGCGAGAAATGTTTCTAATTCTAACCTAACTTCATTACGTCTTCAATTTACATAAATGTATTTTACACTTTAATAAGATTTTAGCAAATTCGAGGCATAATATTTACAATATTTTACAATTTACAACAAGAATTTTAACTTCACAGCTACATTCAGTGGCAGATTCAATTAAAAATTATGTATTAGTGTCAATAAGCAAACACACAAGTTTAATAAAAAAATTGTTTCATAGGTATTTATTTTTAGTGTACATTTTTTTACTGTATATTAAAATCTTTATATATAAATTTCTTCTGTGCGTGTGTGTGTCACTGAACTCCTAAACGGCTGGACCGATTTTAATAAAACTTTGTGTGCGTGTTCCAATGGATCCGAGAATGGTTTAGATTCACAATTGGACCCGATAGGTGGCGTTGCGGTTGACTTTTAGGATTATTTTTATTATCAAAGATTCACAATTAGACCCGGTAGATGGCGTTGCGGTTGACTTTTAGGATTTTTTTTATCATCAAGACAGGACAACGTCCGCCAGGTCCGCTAGTTTATATATAAAAATCTCGAGGGTAATTAATCTATGAAATTGGTTTTTATTCAGTTATTGTCAAATTACGTTTTATCCCTCGGAGCCCAATTTTCGAATGAAGAATTATTAATAAATAATAATTATACAATAAAAAAATAACACTACCTAGAAAATATATTCGTAAACAATTGATAGTAAAAAAAAAAACATTTCCTCACAACACTTTGTGAAATTCAAGAATTATTTATTTATTCAAATTCAATCACCTTTTGACATTGTAATGAAATATTCACAATTTTTAATAAATGATTTGTTTGTTTTATTAGCGAAAAGCATTTAATGTTGTATGTAGAATATTCAATGGTGGTAGAGCCACATTGAAGCTATTATTGGTTTCAGCACGAATGGGTCGGCTCGCCCGGGATAGTACCACCCTCTCATAGAAAACCGACGTGAAGTAACAGTTCTTGCATTGTTGCGTTTCGTTCGGTCAGTGAGAGCGCCGGAGGCCCACCTCCCCTCCCCCCTCCTCTCTCCTCTACAGAGGCCTGCCCTAACCCTTCTCCCCAAAGGTTGGCAACGCACTTGCGACTTCTCGGATGTTGTTAGTGTCCATGGACGGTGGTCATCACTTAACATCAGGTGAACCACCTGTTCGTTTGCCACCTATGAATAAAAAAAAATTTAAAAATCTGACAGAGTTATGAAGAAAATACAACATTGTTGATATTAAGCTCCGACGCTAATTAACTCTAGCTAGTAAACCTCATACAATAAATACTCAATGGCTTCTAGTTGGACAAAACACAACATGTACACTCTTAAAATACTGAATTAGCCGTAATCCTCTTCTATCACCACATATTATAAAACAAATTCCTCTGCCTTGTCTGTCTGTCTGATCGCAATAAACTCATATACTACTGAACGGATTTTTATGCGGTTTTTACCAGTAGATAAAGTGATTCATGAGGAAGATTTAGGTATATAATTTTTCATGTTTTTTTTATTATCAGGGCGGGAACATGTCCGCAGGGTCCGCTAGTTACATACATATATAATTAAAATGATATACCTAAAAGAGTTTAAATCTATACCAATATAATTCAAAATCAATATTTGTATTATATTAAAGTGTTACCTATGCCCGGTTTCTGAAGTACTTTTATTGTATTTTATCTGTTCAATAGCGTTATCGGTTCAATAACTTGTTAAATTGTGTTTCTAAACACACAATCATACGATAAATGTCAGTAAAACTCAAAGGGCCATTTGACAGAGTACTTTATGGATAACTTTGTTGAATCAATAACCATTGGCAGTTTAACCGAGTATTTCAGAAACCGGGCATAAATAATCTATTTATTTAATATTGTATTAATGACTTAGTGGATGAACTCTTACAATGTTTTATGTCAAAGCATCGATCAAACGACTCATAATGAATACCACAAGCGAACCATTACGTTGATTAAAGTTAATCTAAACTCTATTTAAGAGATACTTTAAGGTAAAATCTGTTTTCACATTGAAATCGTTTGATTTATAATTTTATGCCACGGTTTTATTGAAGCAATTAATATTCACTTGTTCCTAAAAGGTAAGAGAGTTTATTAAAAGAATATTTAAAGATGCTAACGAGCTATTTCGTAACAACCAAGGAAAAAGTTTCAGCACGTGGAAATTTATAATACTAACGGAGCCCGCGACTCCGTCCCCTGTGGAACCCAATTTAAAAAAACAGTGAATAATAAATTCATCTGAATGTATTAAGTCCATTTACTTATCTACTTTCCTCTCGTAATTAATTCATGTCGTCATTAAAATTACAATAACTTTTGATAGAGTGAACCGATTTTAATGAAACCAAGAATAATGTTACTCGAGGGTATAAGGTTTTATCATGAACTAGCGGGCCCGGTAGACGTCGTCCCGCCTTGCTTATAAAAAAAATCCTTGGTTAATTATATACCAAAACGTTCCTCATGAAGCACTGTATCCACTGGTGAAAACCGCTTGAAAATCCGTTCAGTAGTTTTTGAGTTTATCGCGAACAAACAGACAGACAGACGCGGTAGGGGACTTTGTTTTATACTATGTAATGATGCAGTACTTTAGCAGTGCGGCCTGAAAAACAGACAGACAGATATTTCTACAAATTATTAAAATGTATTTTATGACTTATTTCAAGATATCTGGAACATTTTTTTTTTCACAAAACCTAAAAGGTACAGACGTTAGATTTCCATTCTTATTGTATGTAAAGACTATAACGAATTGTTTTGTTTGCGAAACTTGTATTAATTATAAGATTTTATTTGTAAATAACCTGCCTTCATAAGTAGGAACTTCGTTTCGTTTTAGTTTCTAAGAATCGCAGCATGATATTAAATTCCTGATAACCGTGATAAAGCTATATTATAAACATTAAAAAACAATGTACCTTTTCGCATCGATTTATGTGCTCTCTTAGTTCTTCTACAGCATGCAACCGGTTTCCATGCAGTATTCACTGTCACTTAGAGAATTTCTTCAGAAAGGTTTATACATATAATACATATTGTATATGTAGAAAGTACAGAAAAACGAGGTATTTTAATTGCAAACGAACAGGTGGGTCACCTGACATTATGTGATCACCACCGTCCATAGACACTTGCAACACCAACAGAGTCGCAAGTGCGTTGCCAGCCTGTGTTTGGGGCAAAGGAGGTCGGTTATCCGGCGCTCTTACTGACCGAACGAAACGCAACAATGCAAGCACTGTTACTTCACGTCGGTTTTCTGCGAGAGGGTGGTACTACCCCGGGCGAGCCGACACATTCATACTGAAACCAGTAATAGCTTCAGCGTGGTTCTACAAATATCAATATTACATATACACAGACCACTATACTACGCGTTTCAAGTTTGACGCAAGCGCACTACGTCACGAGCATGTCGAGGTCATAGGTGACGCGAACCTATAAGTTTTTCGCCTACAATTGTTTTTTTTAATCGATCAACTCCGCTATACTCGTTTTCACTTAAAAACAATATTTTTCGATTAATTACGTTGGTGACGATGATTAAACTTTATAAAATATTACTATAAATAAGATTAAAGATATTAATGTACTACGGAATTCTATATCTTAAAAAAGCCTACAGGAAACCTTGGCATATATCGTATGCCTATCTCGTAAGTATAGGCTACATTAACTACTTTTATGCTTTACTTATTATAAAAAAGTAATGAAAGTACAGAAAAACGAGGTATTTTAATTTTAAAAAAGTGGACGCACTCATAATATCTGCCAACAGAAGTGAAAATAACTGTGTACTTTTTTTGAATTTTTAAGTCAATTCTGGTTTGGGTTATTATAGACATTACACACACTCCGAGCAATAATTATATATAGTTTATTAATTAATGAATCTTCTTATGAGCTGCACACGCTCTATACAATTTTTATTTTTTAATTTTTTATATCATAGGATGCAAACGAACAGGTGGGTCACCTTATATTAAGTGATCACCACCGTCCATAGATACTTTTTACGTTGCATGCCTGTGTTTGGGGGAGGGGGAGTGGGGAAGGGAGTTGGGTTATCCGGCGCTCTCACTGCAACGAACGAAACGCAACAATGCAAGCACTGTTACTTCACGTCGGTTTTCTGTGAGAGGGTGGTACTACCCCGGACGAGCTGACCTACTCATACTGAAACCAGTAATAGCTTCAACGTCGCTCTACCAATATCAATAATATCAATGTTACATATACACCGACCGCTATACTACGCGTTTCTAGTCTGACGCAAGTGCACTACGTCACGAGCATGTCGAGGTCATAGGTGACGCGAACCTATAAGTTTTTCGCCTACAATTGTTTTTTTTAATCGATCAACTCCGCTATACTCGTTTTCACTTAAAAACAATATTTTTCGATTAATTACGTTGGTGACGATGATTAAACTTTATAAAATATTACTATAAATAAGATTAAAGATATTAACATACTACGGAATTCTATATCTTAAAAAAGCCTACAGGAAACCTTGGTATATATCGTATGCCTATCTCGTAAGTATAAGCTACATTATTTTATAAGTGGAAATTTGTAATTAGCCTTAGTATGTTATTTATTTGTTATTTTATTAGTGTTAGCTGTAAGTTTCCCTAAATAAATAAAATAAAATAAAATAAATTATTTTTATGCTTTACTTATTATTAAAAAGTAATGGGTTCTTTCCGAAATATTCCGACCAATACAGTAATAAATCCTTATCCAATTGTATATGTTACTTACTAATGTACATCAATAATGGCATTTACAGTATATCATTTATATAAATATCTTAGAAGACATAGCAAATGTAAAATTACGCGCAAGAAAAAGCAAGAAATTTAAGTGACGAACTTTCGAAGCATCTTTGAATTTGATGGACCGTAAATATTAAAGTGCCAAATAAAGGATCGGATATTACGTGTCTCTTTCACTCGTGTTAAAGCTGCGGGATGACTAGTAAATATAGATTATATTTGGGTTCAAATCGAAAGTATACGAATGAAATAATTGCGTTTCCTCAATCTTTTAACTTATTACAATAACCATTCTGTATCTTAATTAGAAAATTACTAGCAATATCCCGCAGTTCTCAGTAATTATTTTCGACTTTTTATTTTATATCTATATATAGGCATAAAAGAATAAACAAACAAACATTACAAGTCAAATAAAAGGTTGTAATATATAGAATTGCTTTCTTGCAAAATGAATTTGGAAAAGAGGAACAAATTAAAAACAGATTTATTTCAAAGTTATTCAAAAGTTTATGAAATTTTCAAACGTAACATCAAAGAGCGATTCATTAAGCAAACGAAGTTATATCACAGCAAACAGAACTCGTATAAATTTAGTAAATGCATTTATTTACACCGTCAGCACTATATCCTCTTCATTATGAAGTCGTTAGTGCTTTATATATTATTTACAGCGAGAAAATTGTACCTGATTATATTCCTACAAATGGGTTTAATTTTGCTAGCTTAGTTACTTAAAAGTCAGTAGTTTTCATAGTTTATTACGAGGGTTACTGAATAAATACGATGAATTTAACGAACATAAAAATGAGATCCGATTTTTATGATTATTTTATTAGAGTAATCCATACAATTATAGCAAAATTGTTTATAAAAATGTTCGGTGACATATATTGGAGATTACATATTAATGATTTATCAAAGCCTTAGATAGTTTATAAACGATTCATTTTCCTTTGAAAATGTTAAATCCAATATCATATGATAATAACGCTATTTATTAAGGATTAATATAAAATATATAATAGTTACACATATTAATTACAATAACATACATCTATTTCCATTAAAAATATTTAAAAAAATCTTAAAAATGAAAAACGATGTCGTTCTTTCCATCCATAACACTCGTGTTAAAGCTGCGGGATGACTAGTAAATATAGATTATATTTGGGTTCAAATCGAAAGTATACGAATGAAATAATTGCGTTTCCTCAATCTTTTAACTTATTACAATAACCATTCTGTATCTTAATTAGAAAATTACTAGCAATATCCCGCAGTTCTCAGTAATTATTTTCGACTTTTTATTTTATATCTATATATAGGCATAAAAGAATAAACAAACAAACATTACAAGTCAAATAAAAGGTTGTAATATATAGAATTGCTTTCTTGCAAAATGAATTTGGAAAAGAGGAACAAATTAAAAACAGATTTATTTCAAAGTTATTCAAAAGTTTATGAAATTTTCAAACGTAACATCAAAGAGCGATTCATTAAGCAAACGAAGTTATATCACAGCAAACAGAACTCGTATAAATTTAGTAAATGCATTTATTTACACCGTCAGCACTATATCCTCTTCATTATGAAGTCGTTAGTGCTTTATATATTATTTACAGCGAGAAAATTGTACCTGATTATATTCCTACAAATGGGTTTAATTTTGCTAGCTTAGTTACTTAAAAGTCAGTAGTTTTCATAGTTTATTACGAGGGTTACTGAATAAATACGATGAATTTAACGAACATAAAAATGAGATCCGATTTTTATGATTATTTTATTAGAGTAATCCATACAATTATAGCAAAATTTGGGTATAAAAATGTTCGGTGGACATATATTGGAGATTACATATTAATGATTTATCAAAGCATTAGATAGTTTATAAACGATTCATTTTCCTTTGAAAATGTTAAATCCAATATCATATGATAATAACGCTATTTATTAAGGATTAATATAAAATATATAATAGTTACACATATTAATTACAATAACATACATCTATTTCCATTAAAAATATTTAAAAAAATCTTAAAAATGAAAAACGATGTCGTTCTTTCCATCCATATATATTTCACCTCATTAAAGTCGATGCCGTAGTTTCTGAAAAACTGCGTACATAGAAAACGTACGACGGAAATAGAGGACCCAAATTTTTATATAAAGTCGGTAAAAAAAGTGTGTGTGTACTTATGGGCACAGTCAACTCAGTTTAATAATAAATAATCTTTCTCCATTAGTGAATTTAAATTTTCATTATATAATGGGTGTGTTAAGTACATTGTTTGACGATAGTCATTAATAATGTATGTACAACAAACCAATTCATAATGGGGACGGGTTAAATCTGTATACTGAAAATAGATGTATTATATTCATTGGAAGGTTGTAACACTATAACTTTAATGTATTTTATTCGAACCCAACGGGTTAACTATCTCGCCATTACTTCCCGGAAAATTAATAATTTAAAGGATTTTGTATTTTGCAAGTTTAAAATGATTTATTTTAAGAGCTGTATAAAAGGAAATAAATTGTTGAAGTTTATAATTCTTTTAGCGCGTTAGGGAAAAATGATGAGAGTAAATTTTTACGATGCGCGCGCACCCCGTCACGAAAAACCGACACCTTGAAGTTAGCTATAGTCAACTTTTTCTGTTGTTAGCCTCGTTTTTTCAACAAACGTAGTAAGGCGAAAGATAACATTTTTGATTTTTTTTATCTTGTTACGCCAAAGAAGTATAACTTCTAACGCGTCTACATAAGTACACACACACTGTTTTTTTTATTAGAAATAGTTCTTGTATACAATAATGGGGATCATTAAGTCAGGACGGTTGGCGGCTGTGCGCGCTGATGGGTGTTCGGTGCGCTAAGAAGCATTCGTAGTAATCAATAACACACTACGCGACTGACAACCAACCGGTGTGAAAACTGAAGTTTCCAGTGCAAGGTCAAGGCCTCTAAGAGAGACGATAGCGCATATAATAAATAATGTTGCTAGATGGTGGAACATGACACGTTCTATGGTACGTTTTGATGTGTCGCGTACCGGGGTTAGCCGGTGGACAATGCATTAAGCAAGCGGCAACGGTAGTGTGTACACGGTTAAGTCGTGACCACTATACACATGGTGATAAAACCGTCATAGTGACTTTATTAGTTTGTTGTGTTTCAGGATCAGCTAGACCTGTACAGACAGCTGAGAAATCTGTTATTAGTCATTCAAAATTATCAGAAACGCACTTTACTGAATACTTGTATGGTCAATTCTACATTATATCTATAAAGTGCCTTTGATGCTAAATCAGGTCAAATCTAAAGAAGTGTATGAATATTTTATACAGATTTTTATATATATGGTTCTATGTATATTTTTTGATATACATTGACCTTTTGCCATTTTTTAAAATCAAATTTAGTATACATTTATTACCGCCAACAAAAACAAAAGACGCGTATAACTAATCCAGCGGGTATTAGCTAGATTAATCTAATTATATATGGTTCCTGCATTATAATAACACGTATTAACACCTTTAATAGTAATACCGTTTTAGAACCCTGTTAATCGGATTGTACATTTCGGTATTAACGTATTTAATCTTGAAGAAAATACGTTGAAAGACTCAACACGTTATTATAAAAATATTTTCATACCTGAAGCATTAATTATACTACCGTCTCATAACTCTTCAGATTGGTGGTAGGGTTTTACAGCCTGACTGGATCGCAACCATCATGTATATGGCGAAAAAGCCTGTCATAGTGATTTACTTTTGCGGGTCGTGTTTCGGGATCAGCCTGTACATATCCAGCTTTTCACAGGCCGGCATGACAGAGGCGACCGGCGATGGATACTGTGTCACTCGGTGGTCGCCATTGTTTTTGGATTCTACTATGCTTACATCAGGCACAGTGCAGTCATTTTGCCGTGCTACTATAAAAAAATAAAAATATATATAGTTTTAAGTAGTATTTTACCATTACCCGTCGGGCTAGCTATCTGCCTGAAGTTGAAAGTCTGTCGCTAAATACCTCTAGATGTATTTTTTCTCGAACTGACTACGTTATTGGTCTAGCAAGGCCTTAACAGCTACACCGGATTACCCTCTAGATGTGTTCCGACAGCTAAACTCGAGAACCGATAGTCCTGTAGTTTGAATGTATTTATCGTTTAAGGCCGTATCATTTAAACACAATGCGAGATTGTGATCAATAGCAACAGACACGAATATTTACAAAGAAGTTAGTTCACAAGCAGGAAATAGAAAATAACTTTTTTTTAATGTCATAGCAAACAAAGGAACAGGTTGGTCACCTGATGTTGAGTTATCACCACAGTCCATAGACACTAACAACACCAGGGGAGTCGAAAGCCTGTGTTTGAGGGAAAGGGTGGGGGGAGAGGATAGGGGAGGTGGGCCTCCGGCGCTCTCACTGACTGATAAGAGGGTGGTACTACCCCGGGCGAGCCGACCCATTCATGCTGAAACCAGTAATAGCTTCAGCGTGGCTCTACCACCTATAAGAAATTACAAATTACTTCGCTTTAACGCTATGCCGATATTATGTGGTTGTTTATAAAAAAAATCATTTTATTGAAGTGGAAACTTCTTTAGGCGTATTAAACAGTGAACGAAAGTGAACCGTCACCCTCGGTACAGTGACGCTGAATCGGGTTTGCTCGGTTCCATTCGTCATCAACCACGTGTACTGTCTGACAAGAAGTGCATCGATCAAATAATTGTTTTTTATAATTATGTTTAATTTTATGCATTAGTATTTAAATATTTCTATTATTTATCTGCATACGAACATTATATATAAGTTTTCATTTCGATCGTGTGGTCACAAGTACACACCCACTTTTATAAACGTATCTAAACACTATTTAGATACAAAAAAATACGCAAATTAAATTCGTGTTTGTAAATACTTTTAATAATTTTATACAGCTAGATTTAATCACGAAAACTTACTACAGACTTCGTGATAATTATCGTACCGTTTGTTAACTACATTTCCCATCTTGATACACAACTTTAAATGAGCAACGCTACACCGATACGGTTTAGATCCATATAAGAATCGGTTCCAATTAATTGCTAACGATCCGGTGAACTCGTTACGCCAAATCGAATACTTCTTATCTCAGTGGGTAACTTCGTTATATCCTCTGATGTTATTTCTTCAGGTTTTATTCGGTATAATAGTGAAGTAATCCGAAATGAATATTGACATATCTGGATCGAAATTGTTCTTTATGTCATACTATATCAGGGTGTAATTAGGCGCGGTATTGGGATTTTTGTTTTTGTTGTTTTGTTTTGCTGGTGTACGCGATATTATTTTCGTTAAAATGGGTTTATATTTTTATGTGAATAACGAATTTTATTCCATTTAATTGGTAACTGTTTTTTTCTATTGAAGTGATTTAAAACGTAACTTCTTATTGGAGGGTTTTGAAATTCTTATCTGCAACCTTGTTGTGTAACGAAAAGTGGTGGAGGTAAACACTCACAGGTAGTGTGTTGAAAACACCAGTTCTCGTCCGATCACCGAAGTTAAGCAACGTCGGGTGTGGTCAGTACTTGGATGGGAGACCGCTTTATATACCGCGTGACGTCGGCTTTTTGTTGTATTTTTTTTAATTAACTACTACACTACTGTTGTGTCTTTATGAAACACGCTGTTTTATGTTACTGTAAATTTAACTGTATAACAACAACAAACTTTATCAATTTAAATTTACCTCTTTTGAATTGTATCATTATTGATCAGATCCTATAAGCGAATGGTTGCAGTCTAAATACTGCTCTATATGCCAGTAAAACTCGTCAAAATCGGTTCAGCTAATCCCCACATTAATCCGGACAAACGAATAAATAATATATATTAATCAAACTAGTATCAAGAAACTAGAAATAATGAGTAGATAAAATGATTAATTATAGCGAATTAGTTAAATCGTGAGTTAGCTTTGTCAATATTAAAAACGATAGTAAGCAATATTCACAAAACATTGTACACTATATTGTATTACTAAAACAGAAATGACTACCTACACATAAAGTACAAATCAAACAATGCACCCTAGTTGGACCGTAACGAGTTACCTAATAATGAAGAAATAAAAGAATATAATCCATACGTTATTTACTTAAATCACGTCGATAGAACGCAAGCATCAGTACTACGGCATTGGTCAGTATTCGGATCTATAGTATAATTTACTACAGTTATGAATAACTAAACTGTACAAAAACCAAATTCACGACAACGATTAAGCTCACTTCCTAGAAACATTGATACAATCAAATCTAATTTAACACACAACACGACGCAATCTTATGCCCGGGCGTAGTGGATTCAGTTCTTGTTAATTGGATGAATGGTTAGATAACGGGAATAAAGGGCAGACGATTTATCACGAGTCCCAAGAATCAAGGCGCCGATCCATTAACTGTTCCTAGAGGGTTCCTAGAGGGGTCACTGAAACAAACCAGATGTTGGACAAGAATTATGTTCACAATAAAGAAATATCATATTTGCTACTTTTACACAATCATATTAATGCAAATCTCAAAGTTTACTATCGATTTTTACATAAATCCCATACATGTATAGGATAATATTTACCATAGCGATTTCGATAAAATTCCTAAACTTGTTAATTATTTTTTATAAAAACTAGACAATTCCCACCCGCTTCGTTGGGCATTAATAAAATGACAGAATCAATTGAATCCAAAAAATAAGTAGCATAGAAATATCTACGAAAAGTTATGCATCAACTGGTTCATGGTCTGATATCAATACCTTTAGTAATTTTGAGGTAATTGGGCCTCAAAGCAACTATATTTTAATTATATATGCAAAAGATAAACGTGTCTGTTATAGAAATATATTCTCCATAATATTTTTAACCTATACTGGTCGCACATGAAAAACCTTTAGTAGTACCTTGTAAACAATGAAATGCAAATACATACAGTAATTACTGGATCGTAGGTCAAGGCAATTGAGTCCCACAGGATCATAACTAGAACACGCAGTGCATAACACTTACCACAGTAGCATGTATCCAATAACCAAGCGGCAGAATGTCTATAACCGACTCTATTTCTATGACGCATTTATATGCATAATTATGTAATACCTTACCCATAACTTTTTTAATAATTTCTGGTAGCATATGAAAAACCTTTAGTAGAATTTTGTAAGTAATTAAGAACAAATTGTCATTAAAGGATCGTAGGTCAAGGCAATGGAGTCCCACTGGGTCGTGACTAGAACACGTGGAGCATAATACTTGCCACAGTAGCATTTATGCAGTATCCATGTTTTAGATTACCTATAACTGACTCAATTGCCAATACCATGCGCATAGTTATGGAATACTTTCCCACAACTTTTGTAATTAATTCTGCTCGCATTTAACAATCATCAGTAGAATCTTGTAAACAATTACGAAGAAATGTATACAGTAAATATAGGATCGTAAAACATGGAAATTGCGTTCTACTGAGTCGCGACTAGCCACAACTTTTGTAATTAATTCTGCTCGCATTTAACAATCATCAGTAGAATCTTGTAAACAATTACGAAGAAATGTATACAGTAAATATAGGATCGTAAAACATGGAAATTGCGTTCTACTGAGTCGCGACTAGAACTCGTAGAATATAACACTCAGTTGCTGTTACCATACGCATAGTTATAACCCCGTCGCAATGACACTATTTTAGGTTTATCGTGTATTACACTAATCACGTGTAGTGTCGATGCAGTCAAGAATGCCAATAATTACTTCGTAGATACTGTCACTATTTATTTGGGCAGAGCTTCGCCTTACAATACTTCGAATATAATGCGTAGATATCACCAACATCTTGCCTTTTAAAGGCCCATCTATATAAGTCAAAGCTTTTACTATTTATACATAACTCCGCAAAATAATTTAAGTAACACAAAAATAATAAAGTATGAACAAATTAATGTTATTTAAGCTATACAACAATTTTATATAATTATCCTTATTTATGTATCTCTAATATGTTTCCTAATCTGTTTCGACATGTAGAT
>MU159592.1:34834-92649 GCA_015888305.1 Antheraea pernyi | reverse complement strand
TGTAATTATTTTAATTATTATTTTCTTTATTTATTAACATCTAATTATTTAATGCATGGACCCCGTTCGGGTAAAAGCCTCCCCCAAGGAATACCATCCCTCTCTGTCATTAGCTCTGTCCAGCCAACTTCTACCCGCGCACGCTACAATTTCGTCTGCCCATCTGGCCTTCGGTCGACCTCTTGATCTGGTGCCTTTTGGCCCAGACCATTTTACTGACCGTAGAGTCCATCTATCGTCCTTGTAACGCGCTACATGACCCGCCCACTTCCATTTAGCCTTCATTGCAAAAGTTAAGGCATCGCATACTTTTGTCTTCTTTCGAATGTCAACGTTTTTTACCTTATCCTTCAATTTTATACCTAGGCAACTTCTTTCCATTCTTCTTTGGGTAGTCTGAATTTTGTTCCTGGTTTTGAGATCGAAGGTCCAAGTTTGGCATCCATAGGTGAGGCACGGTAGAAGTCCTGTATCCATGACTATTTTCTTGATCGATAGCGGAAGTTGCGATTTTAGTATTTCCTTATGGTGCCAGAACTTGTTCCAGGTAATCGCCACTCTTCGGTTAAGTTCTTCGGTGTTTTTTTCCTTACTAAACGAGATTTGTTTTCCTAAGTATATGTAATGGTTGACAAACTCGAGAGGTGTGTTATTTATTAAGATGGGCGATGCACTGCGGTTACACATAATTTTAGTTTTTTCCAGATTAATTTCCAAACCAGTTTTTATGCTAGCCTGGTTTAATTCATTTACCATTTTGTTTAATTGGTGAGGGGTTTTCGAAAATAAAATTATGTCGTCAGCAAATCTGAGGTGGCTTAAAAAATTCCCATTTATATTAATACCTTGATGGGACCATGGCAGCTCTCCCATTGCGTGTTGTAGGACGGCTATGAATAATTTTGGTGATGTCGGGTCTCCTTGCCTGACATCTCTCTTTATATTGATTACTTCGCCTATTCTATCCCGTTTGACTCTACTTGTGCTGTTAGAATATGTATTTTTTATGATATTGATATACTTTTCATTTGTGTTTAGTGCTTTCAGCGATTCCCAGATGCTCTCGTGTGAAATTGAATCAAAAGCTTTTTTGTAGTCTATGAAAGCTAAATACAGGGGTTCATTAAATTCTGAATATTTTTCTATGACCTGTTCAACCACTTGGATATGATCCATCGTGCTGAAACCTCTTCTGAAACCGGCTTGTTCGATCGGTTGGTGAGCATCGATGACTGGGGCTAACCTTTCAAGTAGACAGGAGGCAAAAAGTTTATAAAAACAAGGCATTAGGCTTATAGGACGGTAATTGCCTATATCGGCTGGGTCACCTTTTTTATATAGTAGTATAATTTCTGATGTCATCTATCGATGTGGTACAGCTTCTTCGCCAAGTATTTTATTCCATAGGATAGTGATTGGTGTCAGTAGTAGACTCTTCGCAACCTTGATACATTCGTTGGTGATTCCATCCGGTCCAGGGCTTTTTTCTGGCTTAAGTTTCATTATTTGTATCGATATTTCATTTTCTGTAAACTGGTATATTGGAGAAGTATCTGTGTAGCTATAGGAAGCCACATTTTGATTTTTTGTGTCTGATTGTCTGTATAGATTAGCGTAGAAGTCAGTAGCAGCATCTATGATTTCTGTGCGAGATGTGCGTTTGTTGTTACCAGACTTGAGAAAAGGAACCCATGTTTTGGCTTGGTTTAGCTCTTTATAAGCTTTTTTAGCAGATCTAGTATTATTGAGGTATCTTTGTATGGTTGTTGTTCTGTAGGTAACATAGCACCTTTTTATTTCTTTATTGGTAAGTTTGTACAAAGCTTTTAGTTTTTCTTTATCAGCTACTTCGTAGATACTGTCGCTATTTATTTGGCCAGAGCTTCGCCTTACAATACTTGGTATATAAGAAGTGTCTAGATATCACTGACATCTTGCCTTTTAAAGGCCCATCTATATAAGTCAAAGCGATTACTATTTATATATAATTCCGCAAAATAATTTAAGTAACACAAAAATAATAAAGTATGAACAAATTAATGTTATTTAAGCTATATAACAATTTTATATAATTATCCTTATTTATGTATCTCTAATATATTTCCTAATCTGTTTCGACATGTAGATCAGCGACATCTTGCCTTTCATGGCCGAACTATGAAGTCAAAGAATATACTATTATTAATAATGATCAAACTAATGATTCAATTCTATATAATGATATCCATTCTTATTTAAGTCTTATTAAAATTATATAATAATAATTATTCTTATTTATGTATCTTTATTATGGTGGCGCTAGTTTCAATGTATTTGTGACATCTTAGAAATCATTCTCCGTGATATTATTTCTCAACCACTTACTTCGCTTATGCACAATAACCGAACTATATTTATTTATTTATTTACATGTGGATAGTTCGGTTATTGTGCATAAGCGAAGTAAGTGGTTGAGAAATAATATCACGGAGAATGATTTCTAAGATGTCACAATTACTCATGGAAAGTTCTCACAAGGGAGTCACCATCTTGTTAGAACATTCGAATTGTCACAAGTGTAATGAACAACGTATATTCGGTTAGTCAGAGAAACCAACTACCACAGTAGCATGTATCCAATAACCAAGCGGCAGAATGTCTATAACCGACTCTATTTCTATGACGCGTTTATATGCATAGTTATGTAATACCTTACCCATAACTTTTTTAACAATTTCTGGTAGCATATGGAAAACCTTTAGTAGAATTTTGGTAATCAATTAAGAAAAGATTGTCATTAGAGGATCGTAGGACAAGGCAATGGAGTCCCACTGGGTCGTGACTAGAACACGTGGAGCATAACACTTGCCACAGTAGCATTTATGCAGTATCCAAGTTGTAGAATATCTATAACTGACTCAATTGCTACTACCATACGCATAGTTATGTAATACTTATCCACAACTTTTATAATTAATTCTGCTCGCATTTAACAACAATTAAGAAGGAATGTATACAGTAAATATAGGATCGTAAAACATGGCAATTGCGTTCTACTGAGTCGCGACTAGAACTCGTAGAATATAACACTCAGTTGCTGTTACCATACGCATAGTTATAACCCCGTCGCAATGACACTATTTTAGGTTTATCGTAAGATTAGTTAGTGTAGCTCACTAACGTAAGGCTTGCAGCAAGCATGCATGAACATAGATTTAAAATCCCTCTGTAGTTACAGTTGCTTTTGGATTGAGGAACATTACAAAAAACGCTACAGTACATTGTGGGGCAGTTTCTAATACTCACCTAAGTATTATAATATATCAAGAAATATTATGCCACTATCCACGTGTTTCTGCTACATACAGTATTTGTATTCATAATATTCGGTTTATAAGTACTAGTTACTATTAAATTTCTGTTTTTATAAGAAAACAATTCAGTACCGTCAAACACGCCCACTTTTTTATTTAATAAAAAAATTTGTAGCTTTTTTTTATCGAAGCATATGAGATTTTTTTGTATTGCAACCATATGTTTATATGTATGCATTTCTTTTGTCAAAAATATGTTATGTCATGGGGGATTTTAGTGTTATCATTTTTTTTAATAATACCACAAGTCGAAGCTTTTACTTATAAATCTCTATTCGTCATACTTTAGGCTTCTTACGTCTACATCGTACAACGTTCAATACCGTTCTTACCATTTCTAAAAATAAAATTTAAAAGTAACACCGATAATAATATCTATATATTCATCATTGTCATTACATAGTATAAAACAAAGTCCCCTCCCGCGTCTGTCTGTCTGTCTGTTTGCGATAAACTCAAAAACTATTGAACTTTTCGTCTGTCTGTCTTTTCGCGATAAACTCAAAAACTAGTGAACGGATTTTCATGCGGTTTTCACCAGTGGATAAAGTGAGGAAGATTTTAGTATATAATTTGTTAAGGATTTTTTTTTATAATCAGAGCAGGGCACCGTCTGCCGGGCCCACTAGTAAAATATAAATAAAAAAAACTTATTATAATTGATTTTCGACAACTAGACGTATTAATTACGCTATAAAGAACATTAACTTCTCCAATCTATTACGCAGTATGAGATCACTAAATGTTAAGTGCTGGGACTATCAAGATTTCTTATCAATAAACTCCTGTCGTCGTGCAGGATGTATGCAATTTGTGTGTCAGTTATGTAAGTACAAACCATTCACCGAGTACTTTATCCGCTATTTGCAGACTAATTGGCACACAGTTGAACTGAGTGCTCTGGTCAAAGATATAGTAGAGTAGTACACTTAAAATGGATTGGAGCTATGTTTAGGTTTATTTACGATAATGTACCAATATTATAATACTGAATGAGAGTTTATCCATTTGTTATGTTCCCTTATAAAACTGAAATAGTTTAGAAAATTATCCGATACGAAATATATATAAGTTGTTGAGGTATGTATGCTTGGTACATATAAATGTTTCAACAACTCATATATGTATGAATAGTTAGCTTAGCTTAGATTAGCTCAGATAGGTCGCAAATTGCATGTATCAGCCAACAGCCCACAAGCAGAGGTTTGTCGTGCGCCCTTGAGCTAGTTGCCCAAATAAAATCGGCTGAGTGCCTTAAGCGCTCGCCTTAGTAGTCCGGTGAAGCTGTTAAGACCTTGCTAGGTCAATAGCGTAGTCAATAAAAAAAACCATTTGTTATGTTTTCAAGCCTTAACTCCGATCATTATAATATTTTGCACACATGATGTCAGTGGTACAAAATGGGACATAGGGTGTACCTTTTGTCCAGACAAATTGTACTGTTACCGAGGGCTAAATCAAATCTACATTAACGCTGGCAAAGACGCGAGCAAAAGCTAGTATTTCTATAAAATTGTTATTCGTAGATATATTTTTTTTATTGCCTTGCAAATGTTATCTTGAATTTGCATAAGTCTTCTCACCTATATGAAAATTGTAACCCATTAAAATGTCCATTCGATTTTTTATAGTAACTTTGCCTGATAGTAACCACAGTATTATCAAGAACAACGGTGCCCACCACGAGAACTGTGTTTACGTTTATTTACGATATATTTTTATAAAAACGTAACAAATAGAAATATCATTTAATGCGTCTCAAATTTTACTTTGATATTCATCTGAAAATTGTAACCAATAAAAAGTTCGATCACATTTTTTATAATAATAAGGTAAAGTGACGTCATTACTGATGTGGTTGATAGTAAGCATAGTACAATTTAAGTATAATGGTAACCACCATGAAATCAACAATCTATCGCTGATCATTGCAGTCATACAGATTTGCATACCTCCGAGCTCCTAGATATCTTAATAAATCTTAATGGTGGTAGAGCCACGCTGAAACTATTATTGGTTTCAATGGGTCGGTTCGTCCGGGGTAGTACCACCCTCTCATAGAAAACCGACGTGAAGAAACAGTGCTTGCATTGTTGCATTTCGTTCGGTCAGTGAGAGCGCCGGAGACCCACCTCCCCTCCCCTCTCCTCTCTCCTCTCCCTTTCCCTCCAAAAGATGACAACGCACTTGCGACTCCTCTGGTGTTGTTACTGTCCATGGACGGTGGTGATCACTTAACAGCAGGCGACCCACCTGTTCGCTTGCCAACTATGACGTAAAAAAATAAAAATAAAATATGTACTCCTTAAGTATTTATTCTTTACTAACATCTACCCGCGCCTTCGTCCGCGTGGAATTGTAACCTTGGACTAGAACTAACGTTAACTCACGACCTCGTTTACGTAGAAGGTGAGAATAGTTTTAAATAATACGTACGTTAACCCCATTTTTGAAATTATTATTCATTGATGCTCCACTCCTATTGGTCTTAGCGCGATTATATATAGCCTATAGCTTTCAATAAATGAGCTATGTAACATTGGAAGAATTTTTCAAATCGGACCAGTAGTTCCTGAAATTGTCGCGTTCAAGCAAACAAACTCTTCAGCCTTATAATATTAGTATAGATTAATCCGGAAACGCAAGAGATTAAAAAGTTATATCTTAGAAAACACCAAATAGTTACAATTACACGCAATAAAAAAAAAGTCTACGTGACTTAACAAAGTTCCTTTGACTTCGATGAAATGTAAACGTCAAAATGCACAAAAAGATTGATCGAATATTACGCGCCTTTATCTCTTGGACACTCATGACGCCTTATTTATACATTGCACTCACGTAAAACCAAGGCGACCCCCTAGTTAATTACAAATAAAATAGTTACAATTACACGCAATAAAAAAAGTCTACGGGACTTAACAAAGTTCCTTTGACTTCGATGAAATGTAAACGTCAAAGTACCAAAAAGATTGATCGAATATTACGCGCCTTTATCGCTGGAGACTCATGACGCCTTATTAATACATTGCACTCACGTGAAACCAAGGCGACTGCCTAGTTAATTACAAATGTCACTTTGTATAATTAATTCCCAAGTAAATTCATGGGTTTTATGTAAAAAAAACCACATGACATTAATTAATTATTATGCGAAATGAGATACAATGAATACTTTATACGTATCGTATCACTTAACATAATATTATTATCATATTTTGCATGAAACAATTCTCTCATAATTTATTGCCCTTTCCGCCCACACTACGACGCACAGTTCAACGGTTATTTGCGAATGAAGACGTTCACTTAGGACACTAATGTAGATGAATTAATTTGCCTTTTTTTTAAATGAAAATCTTCACGGTTATTATCTTTATAAATAAAGAAATGCTCAAGAAATTGTCTGTCTTTTTCGTTTATGTCAACGTGCCAGTTTCTAAAACTACTAGTCATTTGAAGCATTATTTTTAAATTTCTATAGCTTATTTATTGAAGAAGGATATATACTAGTAAATACCATGGTGTGTGGTACTCTTAGATGTAAAAAAATACTATACAAAAAGTGGTCAGGAGGTATACTAAGCAAGTATAAAATAATAATACAGGTGGCCGTTTGCCTCGGCGCGAAGTATCGACAATTAACATCATCCGATCCGATCCGATGGCCATTCAAAAAGTGATTCGAGCATTGCCGAAAAGGGCCAAACAGTGATTACCAATTTCAATAAGGAACCATACCATGCGGTTCAGCCGTGTGATTGGCTTGCCATATAACAATCGCTTTTAATATCTATATTTTTTTTAAATATATTCTTCATTTTGATATCAAAATCTAATATATGAGTTTTTGCGTGATCTTTGTCTCTCGTGTAATGGATTTTATATTATATTCATAATTTTGTGTTATTTAACTCTATATTTTGTAATATTACGTAATATAGTTCGGTTATTGTGCATAAGCGAAGTAAATGGCTGAGAATTAATACCACGGAGCATGATTTTTAAGATGTCACAATTACTCACGGGAAGTTCGCACAAGAGAGCCACCATCTTGTTAGAACATTCGAATAGTCACAAATTTAATGAACAATCGGTCAGTCAGGGGAACCAATTAACACTAACACTGTATGCACTGTGACTATTTAACCGAGCAGAGCTTCGCCTTACGATAACTTCGACGTAGAAGTGAAATATTAACGACGCCTTGCCTTTTATAGGCCGAACCTTGTAATAGGGAGGCCCTGATGTTAATTTTCATCGAAGTAAACAAACACTGCGATACGGCGCACGAGACCGACTCGATGCGAGCGAAGCACGGACACTACTAAGTCGAGCGCGGTCGACACGAAAACGAGCGAGATAGCACGAGCGCGAGAGCGAGTCAGCGGATCGGACGGACGAACGGAGAGCGCGGAGCGCAAACACGACTGTTCACCACGGCGGCCCGATCGGAACTCCTGAAATCCGATTAACGACGCCTTGCCTTTTATAGGCCGGCCTCTGTAATAGGGAGGCCCTGATGTTAATGTTCCGGTCGCGTCTCAAATGTGTTGTCGCTCCGGAAGTTGATGTATAAGTCATTTGAATAACATTTTAATTTTTTAAATTTAAATTTTTCGCGGGGTGGTAGGGTTTTACAGGCTGACTGGGTCGCAACCACCATGTATACGGCGAAAAAGCCCGTCGTAGTGATTCGCTTCTGCGGGTCGCGTTTCGGGATCAGCTTGTGCATATCCAAGCTTTTTGCAAGCCGGCATGGCAGCGGCGACCAGCGATGGATAGTGTGTCACTCGGTGGTCGCTATTGCTTATGGACTGTACTGTGCTTACCATCAGGCATGGTGCAGTCATTTTGCTGTGCTACTATAAAAAAAGGCCATATTAAATCATAATATAAAATATCATGATATAATATTAATTACATAAATAGAAATCATGACACAAGACACTTGTATATTATTACCTACTCGACAATAGCAGTAATAGTCTGAAAGATTGATTGCGAAAAATCCCTCTTTTCCCTTCCTCTTTCTCCTTTTCCTACACCTCCCATCATACACAGGCTGGCAACGCACTTGCGACTCCCTTGGTGTTGCTAGTGTCTATGGACGGTGGGGATCACTTAACATCAGGTGACCCACCTGTTCGTTTGTCGCCTTTTGACATAAAAAAAAATAAAAATAAAATTATAACGAAAATATTGTGACGGGGTTAACTAGCCAGGATAATAATCATTGATACTTTACTAAGAACAATTATGATTGAGCGCGATGTTTTTTCGTCAAATCCAAGTTAAATCTTAATTTCTTATTCTCCAGTATCCCTCTCCAAAATATTATCGTTTTTTAAATAATATTTTTGCAAACAAGTTTGGCTATATCTTGATGATTTTATTTTATTTATTATACCCTCAAATTTGTTTGCTAGATATCTGAAAACATTCAATCACTTAGGAATGCTTTCAGTTCTAATAAATATTAATAAATTAAATATATTCAAATTTATAGTCAAGATCAAAGCATAGCAACATGCCAGTGATAAATATAGATTGTATGAAATATATGCTCTAGTTCCATTATCCTTAAATAACACAGATCCTTAAATGCTATTATAGAGTGGATCAATATGTGAACGATGGTGATGTCTGGACTTCTTGGCTCACCTCTGTGCATCCATAAAAAAAATTGTGTCGTGTATCTAATATATACTAAATATTATATATATTTGTAAAAAGATAAACCAGATCGAGTTTCTTGCCGGTTCTTCTCGATGACTGGGTTGTTTTCCGAACCGGTGGTAGTTTTGACGTTCATAAGTGCCTTCTTAGGACCTAAATTGAATAAAGTGTTTTTGATTTTGAATGCCTTTGTATAGACTATAAGCCGCCTAAATTTCTTCTTGCTATAAGGTGATCTTGTGAACAACAGTAAGTTGTAACTTATTCAAACACGCCACTGCTAAAAACTTATTTCTAAATGAGTTAAAACTTGCCAAACACTCATAATGAATAACCAATCTCGATTTACTCAAAAATATCTACTTCTTTACCGTTTTGAACAAATATGGTAAAACCAAATACAAAATTCTGTTAAATTAATTATTAAGTACAAAAAAGCTAATCAAAATGAAATTACTAACGCTATTTGACCACAAAAGAATAAAACAACAAAAGAATTTACGTAAAATATCAGAGGTAAATAAATGCTCCCAGGTGAACAAACCTTAATATCGCTTCCTACGAAATGGAACTTATTGTTATGAATAAAATATTTGGTTAGGTAGTTAACTAGTACTACTCGATCTAAAATTTTCCAAACCCCGTTTTAATTAACCCTAAAGTAATAAATTTGTTAACTAAATTATTACGTAACCCATTCAATCCGTCCACATTATTATTTGATTTAATCCTTGATAGTAAAACAGTTCACTCAGATAAATTTTATGCTTTAACTTTATCTCTAGATTTTAATGGGTTTACCATCTTTAGTCATTTAACATTAGATATGACTGTGATCAAACACTAAAACCTATACGGTGTTATTAAAAAAAGTTAAATACGTATTGAATACTTGCTTTAAAAAGGTTTCCAATGAAATGCACCGCACTCACCCGAGGTAAGTTCGCGTTATCTTTTTTCGCAAGTGTAACTTAACGTACCCAAAGCGAGACAAAAGAGTAAGAAGGCGAACATACAGCGACCGCAGTGCATTTAATTCGAAACCAGTTTAAAGCAAGTATTCAATAGATATTTAACTTTTTTGCAATAACACGGATAAAGTATATCGTATCAACCTGTAAGAGACCCTCTGCAGGATCATAGGTCTCTCCCCGTAGGAAGAAATAGATATATCACCACGTTAGTAAATTTCTAATTATATAAACGGGAACGAAGTAGAAGCACACAAAGATGCGATACCTATGAATTATTTTTTTTTGCATTATCTATTCTAATGGTGGTAGAGCTACGCTGAAACTATTACTGGTTTCAGCATGAATGGGTCGGCTCGTCCGGGGTAGTACCACCCTCTCACAGAAACACCGACGTGAAGTAACAGTGCTTGCATTGTTGCGTTTCGTTCGGTCAGTGAGAGCGCCGGAGGCCCACCTCCCCTCCCCTCTTCTCCTCTCCCTCTCCCGCCCCTAATTCCTTCCCCCAAAAGGGTGGCAACGCACTTGCGACTCCACTGGTGTTGTTAGTGTCCCTGGACGGTGGTGATCACTTAACAGCAGGTGACCTACCTGTTCGTTTGCCACTGATGACATAAAAAAAAAAAAAAACTATACTAATATTATAAAACTGAACAGTTTGTTTGCTTGACTGCACCAATCTCAGGAACTATTGGTCCGATTTGAAAACTTCTTTCAGTGTTAGATAGCTCATTCATCGAGTAAGGCTATCACGCTAAAACCAATAGGAACAAAGCAAAAATGAAGAATATTTCAAACTCGGGGTTAACGTAAGTATTATTTAAAAACGTAAACGAAGTCGCGAGTTAAAGTTAGCTTTAGCCCAAAGTAAATATTCCATACGGACGAAGTCGCGGGCAGATGGTAGTTTGAAATACATATTGTACTAATATTAATTTGAATTACACCTTATAAGAGTAATAAGGAGAAAAATATTCTTAATTATGATTAAGTATTTAGTGGTAATAATATAAAAATTGATAGAGTTAGTAACAACATTTATTAACAAATGAATTACGACTTTAATTAAAGTATTAGAGATGAAGTATTATACTAGATTATACTAGTATATTTACTAGATTTTGTATCCAAATTGTGTCGCTTTGAAATATTTTCACTCTTGCATTTGGTACTAATAACGTGCGATCGCTTGTCACTCGCCTCTCGAGTTGAACTACTTTTATCCAAAAACTTAACCGGGACGCTGAAAGTCATTGATGTCATACTCTAATCGTGTTGAAAGTCGACAATAAGATTCAAGAGGTCACCTCTCGGAACTATTTTTAACGAAAGCGTTGTCTGAGAATTTCTTATGAACTTTTTATTTACGTAAGCTTCTATAATTGCAAATGAGGGCAAAACTTCAACGCCCGATCATTTAATACATACGATAAGGTAGCTTTTCCTCGCGGGTTTACTCGCAATAATTTAGATTTAACTCATACCTGGCGAACAGAACCTTTTTTTTTATTGTAGCACGGTGGTAAGCACAGTACAATCCAAAAACATTGGCGACCACCGAGTGACATATTATCCATCGCCTGTCGCCGCTGTCATGCCAGCCTGCGAAAAGCTGGATATGCACAGGCTGATCCCGAAACGCAACCCGCAGAAGCGAATCATTATGACGGGCTTTTTCACCATATACATGGTGGTTGCGACCCAGTCAGGCTGTAAACCCCTACCACCCCGCTATCGCCATTGCGTTGTTATTCAGCAGGGTGCACCACGTGAGGTTGGCTTGGGTGTATCAAGTCTTAGATGTTATTCGACACCCCTTACACAGCAACATTTTGTTGATGAAAAGTACTTGCACTTTAAAAAGAATTTTGCCTTTGACAATGTATTTGCAAAATGTTATGATGGTCGGTTGAGAAGTCAAAGCGTGAAAGCAAACAAACAAACAAGCTCACTTTCGTATTTATTAGTAAGGATAATACTCATATATAATGGTGTTACAGATTTACAAGGTTACACATAATTCGTAATTGCCTTTTACCCGTTATTCATTATTTAAATGTAATGTTGATTATTTTGAGTGTTTTTTTTTTCCGAAAACAACATATTTTTAGTGTTTTTTTTTTCCGAAAACAACATGAAAATCTTTATTTTATCTACACATTACCTTTCGGTATAGGATCAAAGTAAAATGATGGGTCACACTAATAGTTCATACAGAAATAAATATAAGCACATAATGAAAATACAATAAAACAAGGAAATAAGAATTTTGGCTCGGAATGTCTAAGACAAATTTTGTAGTAATGTAAAGACAGGATTGGATTAGATATTGGAGACAGGTAATTAAGTGATACCCCCTTGAAAACGACAACCGCAAAATTGGAACGCTCTCAGTGAGTGAAAACAGTTCCGTAAAAATACAAAGTAGAAATTTCTAGAAGTGTTTTTAGCTACATTCATTAGAGACATTCATGGGAGTATAACTAACTTAAATGTACATTATAAATTGAATATAGGTACTACATAAAAATTATACAAAGTAGAAATTTCTAGAAGTGTTTTTAGCTACATCGATTAGAGATTTCATTAGAGACATTCATGGGAATATAACTAACTTAAATGCACATTATAAATTGAATATAAGTACTACATAAAAAATAATAATTATTACTTTGTAATTGGCATAACATATTTGAAAATATCAAATCTTATTATATGTTAAATAATGTATAAGAGATAATTCAAATAAATAAAGAATTTATAATATCCATGTCATTTTATACATACGTATAAAATGAAATTGAATCATTGAATTTGCCAAATTTTTTATAAAAATTTCATGATACTAAAATCTATTTAGTGTAAATCAATCAATACATACTAACGATACGAGGTCCTTCTAATTTTACTTCTTCTAGTCTTTGTCTCACATTAAGCAGATTCCGCATAACTATATACCCTTTTCCTATTCTCCTCTATCATCCGAGTACTTGCACGTTTTTGAAGTTATACTTCTTTTGGCGAGTTAGGGAAAAATGATGAGAGTAAATTTTTACGATGCGCGCGCACAGTGTTATGAAAAACAGACACCCTGAAGTTATTACGATGCGCGCGCACACTGTCATGAAAAACCCACACCCTGAAGTTAGCTATAATCAACATTTTGTTTCTTTGTATTTCTTTGTATTAAAGCTTTAATGTATTAAATACCTTTTTTCTATTGTTAGCGCGTTTTTTCTACAAACGTAGTATAAGGCGAAAGATTTTTATCTTGTTACGCCAAAGCAGTATAACTTCTAACGCGTGTACACACACACACACTTTTTTTATACACATAAAAATCGCTCTCACAATCCATCCAAGAATTCTTCTGCGCCTTTATCTGTTTATCTTCATACCTAACACTCTTTTGGTTGTATGATTTATAGGGGTATGTAAATATGCATATCAAGTTTTGAGACGTTTGTCCTAATTTTAGTTAGCAAATTGTTGAATGGAACTTGATCTTATTGAACTTAAGGAACGGTGTAAATGAATCCCGATTTCGAAAACAGGGTCACCGAGCCCCTTCATATAGGATAGAAAAGTTTTTATGCGTGCGTCTCTGGCATCATTCCACAAAAGTTGTAAACTATGACGCAATGGCACCATGCGTACGTCGCGACCGCATCGTTCCCTCTTTGACATTCTGCTGACACTATAATATCCATAAAATGTCGATAATGGAAGTTATTATGAGAGTGAAGAGTTGTAGGGCACTAAGGCCTAAACGTTTTTACATGGTATATAATAGCAAATACTTTGTATAAATTCCAATACTTCTTGACAATACCCACGTTGGACAAGTTCGTGGTCTCAAGTTGTTCAATGTGAATCATATTATCAGAGGCCTTCACAGTGATATCAATTATTATGCCAAACGAACCTAGCATCTGAAGAGAGTTAGATATGGCTTTTTATTTACATACTTGTTAAGCCATATTTGATAACTATACATGCCACATTATTGCACAATCTTTAAATAATTCCTCGGAGTATAGCCACGCATGCATATTAGAGGATAATCTTACCCAGCCATTTGATTCCAAAAAAGCCATATTTGATAACTATACATGCCACATTATTGCACAATCTTTAAATAATTCCTCGGAGTATAGCCACGCATGCATATTAGAGGATAATCTAATACAGCCATTTGATTCCAAAACAGAGCATAGCTTAATCTACGTTAATTAAACAACCGATATGTTATTTTCAATAAGATCTAATTATAAACGATAAGCGATGTGGTCTGTGAAAGTTAAAAACATTACATTTTTACATTATAATTAATAAAAGAAAAATTACTTTTAGAATGGACTAAAGTCTATAACATTTCAAATAAAAAGACAATACAGTCCTCATCTCAATATAGCAAATAACTGACTCATCACATACTATGATAACATAGTTTTATACGTTCCATTATTTTAGGCAACTTCATTCGTGTAATCGCAGAATGTGATGCAAAAATACATGTGGTTATTAATGAAATTTAAAACAAATATTTCTATTAACATTTTGAGTCCACCATTTAATGCTATTTTATTATTTATTTGATATTCAGCCAAATATTCTTATTATCTAGGGTCTATAATCACTTGGAACATTATAATTTAATTTAATTTAAAGAAAATGCTACTTATAACTCTTATTTCCATTACAATTGTATTAATTTAATTCAACTTCGATTTTACTATCACTATATATGACACTAGGTTTTGTTCGAGGCTTCGCTCGCGTACGTAAACAGTAAATCTGGATGTAAAATACCCTTTTCTATAAAAAAATACTCTTTTCTATGCCCCTGACAATGTGTATGCAATATTTCACTATAATCGGTTTAATCGTTATGGCGTCTAACCGTAATAAATAAACAGGCAAACTCATATTCGCATTTATATATTAGTTAGGATTACGGTTAGGGTGATTATTTTGAAAGAATATTTAAATATCTTTGAAATAGTTTAAAACGATCTCGAATACCGTATTTTTATCAGTAACCAGGCAAACATAAGATTTCAAATAAAAAGACAATATAGTCCTCATTTCAATATAGCAAACAATTGACTTATCACATACTATGATAACATAGTTTTTTTTATACGTTCCATTATTTTAGGCAACTTCATTCGTGTAACCGCAGAATATGATGCAAAAATACACGCGGTTATTAATGAAATTTAAAACAAATATTTCTATTAACATTTTGGGCCCACCATTTAATGCTATTTTATTATTTATTTAATATTCAGCCAAATATTCTTATTATCTAGGGTCTATAATCACATGGAACATTATAATTTTATTTAATAAAAAAAAATGCTACTTATAAATCTTATTTCCATTACAATTGTATTAATTTAATTCAACTTATTTTACTCTGAATCATTTAACATTTTTTTCATGGCAGTTCGATTTTACTATCACTATATATGACACTAGGTTTTGTTCGCGGCTTCGCTCGCGTACGTAAACAGTAAATCTGGATGTAAAATACCCTTTTCTATAAAAAATACTCTTTTCTATAGCCCTGACAATGTGTATGCAAAATTTCACGATAATCGGTTTAATCGTTATGGCGTAAAACTGTAATAAATAAACAGGCAAATTCATATTCGCATTTATATATTGGTTAGGATTATAGTTAGGGTGATTATTTTGAAAGAATATTTCAATATCTTTGAAATAGTTTAAAACGATCTCGAATACCGTATTTTTATCAGTAACCAGGCAAACATAAGAATTTTAAATGAATCCGATTTTCTTATTACAATTATATTACGTGCTATCTTAAACGAAAGCGATAGTAACAGTTGAGAATGTCTTAACAACAACCGAAGCGTCAAATTCACGTAATACCTCGAAGTAATTTAATGCTCGAACAATTAAACGCCTAACAAAGTTATTTATTCTGTTGCCGGTCTACATTTTCACACCTCTGTTTGATCTTAATGCCTTTGATCGAATACATCGCAATTTTGAGAGAGAAATACGCCACAAACATAGTCTGACAATATACGAGAAATAACATAGCTTGATCTTTTGAGCGGTTTTTAATTCAAAGCTTCAGGAATATCTAAGATAATTCTTAAGATTATTTGCTTTCGAAATGGATAAAAATTGTTCCAGTCTGGTGCATAACGCATTTGGTTTTTTACTGAACTAATAGTTACCGGCTCGATTCGCTGTGCGATAAGACCTTTAGTCAACAATCCAAAAAATAAGTATACCTAGAATAGAGTTGCCAATCTGTAATAAATAAACAGGCAAATTCATATTCGCATTTATATATTGGTTAGGATTATAGTTAGGGTGATTATTTTGAAAGAATATTTAAATATCTTTGAAATAGTTTAAAACGATCTCGAATACCGTATTTTTATCAGTAACCAGGCAAACATAAGAATTTTAAATGAATCCGATTTTCTTATTACAATTATATTACGTGCTATCTTAAACGAAAGCGATAGTAACAGTTGAATGTCTTAACAACAACCGAAGCGTCAAATTCACGTAATACCTCGAAGTAATTTAATGCTCGAACAATTAAACGCCTAACAAAGTTATTTATTCTGTTGCCGGTCTACATTTTCACACCTCTGTTTGATCTTAATGCCTTTGATCGAATACATCGCAATTTTGAGAGAGAAATACGCCACAAACATAGTCTGACAATATACGAGAAATAACATAGCTTGATCTTTTGAGCGGTTTTTAATTCAAAGCTTCAGGAATATCTAAGATAATTCTTAAGATTATTTGCTTTCGAAATGGATAAAAATTGTTCCAGTCTGGTGCATAACGCATTTGGTTTTTTACTGAACTAATAGTTACCGGCTCGATTCGCTGTGCGATAAGACCTTTAGTCAACAATCCAAAAAATAAGTATACCTAGAATAGAGTTGCCAATCATACTTTATAATAACGTATCCTACTTTATTTTTGACAAATATACTTGATACTTTAGCATTAATTATACGAAAATACTTTATTTGGGATTTTTCGAAATTATTTCTTATTTATTCTCTATGCTCGCGAACTCCTTTTTCATTGAATGTTTTTCGATATATGAATAGCAGCTTTTGTATGCGATCTCGCTTGCATTAACGCAAATTATCAAAATAAAATACAGGCCGTTTTATTCACTAATAATTGAAATTACTATGGGTGAGTTGTTTTTAAAACCGCTTAAGTATTTTTAGAATTTATCCATTAACAAACACATATTTTCTCTTGATAATAGTAGCATAGAAAATATTAATTGAACTCCTTTTTCATTGAATGTTTTTCGATATATGAATAGCAGCTTTTGTATGCGATCTCGCTTGCATTAACGCAAATTATCAAAATAAAATACAGGCCGTTTTATTCACTAATAATTGAAATTACTATGGGTGAGTTGTTTTTAAAACCGCTTAAGTATTTTTAGAATTTATCCATTAACAAACACATATTTTCTCTTCATAATAATAATCATAATAGAAAATATTAATTGCTAATTTATTTGAATCTAAACTCCTCTAAGACCGTAAAAGTAGTTATATATCTTTCAGAGACAACTACGTTTTAAAAGCATAAAAAAAGAAATACAAAACTTTTTTTTCTAAAAAGTGCTTTATTTTTCTCATTCGTAAGATCAGAATACGTTCGACACTCTACTAGAAATAACGAGTTCACCTACACAATACGTATAAACAGCAACAAAAGAAAAATGGTTCGTACAAATATAAATGAGTTTATTTATATTTAATATCGTAAATTTGCTTTGATTCAACCGCACACGGTTCAACGGACCAACTCGTTTTGCGTACGATTGCAGAGTTTTTTTAAAATATTCCACCATTTTGGCAATCATCCAATGTAATAGTGAACTCTGACGCACTGGTTCTAAGATGAAAATTATGCGTGCCATTCGTGTTTGCTTATACACCGAAACGGAAGAAATATCCGGGGACTATTAAAATGGAGCGGAGACGTCCAAGGGCAATATACGTTATATGCGAGTATGAATGACGCTTGATATATTTTTATGTGGTTATATTTTTAGGTTGCTTTAGATGAATTAATATAAATGAAAATCAAGTGTCGAATATATGTGAGCGCACCACTTCAGAACGCCTGCGCACCTATTTAGGCAATTATTTTTTGTAAAAAAAGTTTGTAAATCGCACGGAAAAGTAAAAGTTAAAAATCTTTATATAAAAAAGTGAGTGCGATAGAAGATAGTAATGGTTTAAAAAATTAACAGATTGATACGTTCACGTGTCATTTTATTTCTTACATCGTTGTATATAAGTGGACGATAACCAGTACATATAAAAACGGATGTCGGTATATATATGTGCGATCGATAAACTCCATCACCCATCGACCGATTTCCATGAAAGATTGTACGCCTTAAGTGTGTTTTCATCGAGAATGTATACTATAAATCCCCATTACATGACGCTGCAACACTTCAACTTCTGTACGGTTCAACTGATCGCTATAAAAATATTGAGTTTATAAAATATAGGCAATCTTTGCACAATATCTGCTTTCCTATATTACAACAAATAATAATAGCGGAGTCGTGGACATGGCTGTCGATTTATTTTATTTTTTTATTATAGGCGTCAAACGAACAGGCGGTTTGCGTGACAGTAAGTGATCACCGTCGTCCATAGACACTAGCAACAGCAGGGGAGTCTCAAGTGCATTGCCGGTGTTTTAAAAGGCGGCCGGCGCTCTCACTGACCGAGCACTGTTACTTCACATCAGTTTTCAGTGAGAGAGTGGTAGTACCCCGGCATGCCGACCCATTCATGCTGAAACCAGTGATACCTTCAGCGTGGCTTTACCACCTGCAAACCATCCACTTTAGTAATATTATCAACGTCACGAACAAAATGTATGTATGTAATTCTGTATAATCATGAAAATTCTGCCGAAGTAGAGTATGTTTAATATATTTATTGTTTAACTAGCTGACCCGTGCGACTTCGTCTGCACCAAATCGGTTATTACCGGTTTCGATTGTACTTTTAAATGCGAAAAATCTAAATACATCTCAAAACCCGATTGCAGCGATACCTACTGTTTCAAATTGTGAATCCCAAATATCCAGGGACTCACTCAAACATATACCCAGTTGGTATGTGAGAAATATTTTAAAATATGCTTTTCCAGGAACTCACTCAAACATATACCCAGTTGGTATGTGAGAAATATTTTAAAATATGCTTTGAACCCGTTCGCAGCATCACCTACCAGGTCCAATTAAAATAACAAATAACCTACATATATTGCCGATAAATGTCTTTCCAGTACGTTGTCCCAGTAACTTCTGTCCCAATAAGCCTACAACCCGTTCGTAACATCATCTACCGGGTTCAATTAAAATAAAAACTAACCTACGTATATTGGCAGTAATGTAAAAAAAGCTTGAGAGGTCCATGGACCTCCAGTTGGAACGTAGTTCCTTTCCCTTTTTTGTAGGCGTTTACTATACGCTCAGTATAGTTTACATTATAAAATATCAAGTTGATAGAGTTAAATTGTAATTTAAACGTTAAAATATATTCATAAAATAAATAATGATAAATTAAACACTGAATGACATCATAACTATTTTCAACTTGTATTAAAACTTTTTCACACTACATTGTATTAAAGAAAAACATAAATATTAAAAAGATATGAGCAACATGTGTCATCTGTCACTTGCCTGTGACTATTTGTCTAAGAGCTAGGCAACGGTTTCGACAGCGAATTGGCTGCCGGTAAACCTTTACAGGCAAAAATATTGAACTTTATATAATTTTAGAATGTTTTGTTTTTCACTAACTTTTAAACGCTACTAAAACGTGAATTTATTATTGCCAGACATTTTTGATATTAACAATAATGTGCCCGATGCAATTTTTTGTAAATAAAGAAGTATGTTCAAACCATGTTAAGATATCTGTAATTTTATTGAAGTTATATTTCTTTTGGCGCGTTAGGGAAAAATGATGAGAGTAAATTTTTACGATGAACGCGCACACCGTAACAAAAAAATGATGAGAGTAAATTTTTACGTTGCGCGCACACACCGTCACGAAAAACCGACACCCTGAAGTTAGCTATAGTCAACATTTTGTTTCTTTGTATTTGTTGTTTGTATTTCTTTATATTAAAACTTTCATTGTATTAAATACCTTTTTTTTATTGTTAGTGTCGTTTTTTCTACAAACGTAGAATAAGGCGCAAGATAAAATTTTTGAAAAGATTTTTACTTGTTACGCCAAAGAAGTATAACTTCTAATGCGTGTACATAAGTACACACACACACTTTTTTTTAATATTATTTTATTTCAACATAAAAAAGGGTAAATTAAAAATATAATGTATTTTTTTATGTCATAGGAGGCAAACGGACAGGTGGGTCACCTGGTGTTAAGTAATAACTACCGTCCATAGACACTTGCAACACCAGGAGAGTCGTAAGTGCCTTGCCAACCTGTGTTGGAGGGGGAGGAAGCGGAAGGGGAGAGGAGGAAGGGGAAGAGAGGTGGGCCTCTCCGGTGCTCTCACTAATCGAACGAAACGCACTAATGCAAGCATTGTTACTTCCCGTCGGCTTTTTGTTAGAGGGTGGTACTACCCCGGGCGAGCCGACCCATTCATCCTGAAACCAGTAATAGCTTCAGCGTGGCTCTACCCCCTACCAAAACCTATGTATAGAATAACTTAGTTATAACTCTAGCTTAGCGCAACACTGGCTGTATAATAAAGATAGCCATAATTGTGGAAGAGCCTGGTTAACAAAATGAAATATGTTCTTTGCAAGGGAAAAAATAAAATGGTTTGAAATGAATTATTTTGTTTATAAAGAATATCACCAGGCACATTATTGTCAATAACAAAATTGTCTGGCAGTGAAAAATTCATGTTTTTAATAACGTATAAACGTTAAACTTATAAAAGTTACTGACAAAAAATGTTCCTTAAATTATTTATAAATCAAAATGTTGATCTGTAAAGGTGTAATTCGCATTAAAAAATACAACGTTAACCGGCTACCAGGTATCCTGAATCGTGTTTGGAAGGGCATAATATATCTTCATATTAAAGAACCAACTTTTCTCAAATTCTCGTTCTTCCAACGTTGCTGGCTCTTATACTAAGGTGTCGCAAAAAAGTCTAGTTACATTAACTAATTTCTTTTCTTTCGTTATCCTGGAGAACCCCTTGCGTTTTATGGGTCAAAAAGTATCCTAAATGTAACCTTGTAATGTACAGATTTGGCTTTGTTACAGTTTTATTATAGTATAGATAAATAAATAAATCTTGTCACCTTTGTTTAGCAAACATTTTTTTATACAATGAAATAAATGTAACAACATAAGTGACAGTTTCGTCTACATAAATGTTTCATACGTGGTCGATAATTACGTACAGAAATGTCATGTAGGCGTAGCTCAGTTGTAACGTACGGGGCTTTATATGTTTCGACGGAGCCGACGGTTCGAATCACGGTGGTCGTTTTTTTTTGGTATTTTTTTTTAAGTAGCATATGGAAATATAGCTTAATTTTTTAGCTAATCTGTCTGCTATATATAGCACAAAGAAAATTTACCAAAATTCGTCAAGAATATCATGAACTACATTTTTTTTACTTTCGTCCGTTATCCTGGAGAATCCCTTGCGTTTTATGAGATAAAAAGTATCCTAGATGTAACCTTGTGATATTGGTTATAACTGTGCCAAATTTCATCTAAATTGGTTCAGTACTTTCAGAGTGATTCGTGTTTAAAGGTATAGACAAACAGGGAGATCCTGGAGAATCCATTGCGTTTTATGGGACAAAAAGTATCCTAAATGTAAACTTGTAACATTAGTTATCACTGTGCCAAGTTTCGTCAAAATCGGTTCAGTACTTTCCGAGTGATGCGCGTTCACAGGGACAGACAGACAGACAGACAGACAGACAAAAATTTTAAAAGGGTTATTTTTGGCTTCTATATCGACAACAAAGCCTACCCTCATCAAAATTTTCAAAAAATATTTAATGTACAGATTTGACCCTGCTACAGTTTTATTATAATATAGAAGATAGAAGATATATGTTCTTATCAAAGTGATTGTATCCTTTAATATAGAATTAATTATCTTAATCTTTGCACTAAACGTTATTAATTACGTTTCTGTTTATACTTATCGATAGTATCGATTGATGAAACTACCAAAATAGCACGTATAAAATTAAATTAATTTAAGTACATCTAGCTGGATGATAAGATATACCAATAATTAATACAATTTGTATAAGTCAGTCGTGACCGGCATTCATATCATATAACAGGTAACGGTGCCTTTTTGAAGCCAGCTTCTTTAATCCCTAGACCAACATATCTATCTACGAGATTTATCGTGCGAGAGAATGAGATAGAAAATATTATACAGTGTTTCTTATATTTGCGGTCTTCTTGTTGTATATTGTATTACACTTGCTCTGATCCCAGTATTGTACGTGTGTGTAGGTGCGTCTGTATGTACGCCTGCGTATTATGAAGCCTTGCGAAAAGGCGTCATAACCTGCATGCTGTATTGTTCACATGCATCATTGATATCAATATTTTTTAAGGTTTTACTTCCACCGCGTACAGTTAGTTACACATGCCTTTGAAGTTAAAAAATTTTTGGCGCGTTAAACGGTATTTTTGCCAGGCGATTAATTTATAATTTCGCGGCGTGACATGCTAATAAGCGTGACTGATCGTATTGCGCTTGCGCGACTTGTGTCAGACTAGTGACGCGTAGTATAGGGGCCTGTGTAAATTTAATATTGATATTTTGTATTGGGGTTGTACAGCCTATCATATATTAGATTAATTAATGAACTGTATAAAAATGTATACAACTATTGTTTCAAATGACAATAGATATGAAAACCATACTAATGATAATAATTTCAATTTACAAATGTAGTCCGGTGAAGCTGTAGAGACCTCCAAAAAGGCCAATAGCGTAGTCATTCGAAAAAAAAAATCAATTTACAAATTGTGAAATTCAAATAATTCACACTATAATTAATTTAAAAATGCAAAAAAGAACACAGTTATTCTATTATATTCTAAATCAAAATCAAATACACTTTATTCAATTTAGGCCCTAAGAAGACATTTATGAACGTCAAAACTACCATATGGAGTTTATACTTCTGTCGGCAGTCCTTCCAACTGCCTCGATTTTATTAAGTAATACTTCTTTAGGCGCGACTAGGAGATAACTGGACGACAATGCAACGGATGTCCGTTACGGCAATAAAACATAACCAAAACTTCTATTAAAACACAATTAATTTAATTCGTTACTTATCATAGCTACCTGTTCGTACTTTTCTATACTTAATTTACTTTTTAACAAAGAGTTGCTAATACTATTTCCTGTGTTATTTAAGTTCCGAATTAGCTGATAGATGACACTACAGATAATGAAGCTTTGATTTAATCTGTTACTTACTTACATTGAAACCAGATGGCAGCACAGTCGCGCGGTCATATATATACATAATTAATTCTATTGTATGATTTTTATTATTATTCAATTTAATATGTTTTTTTTCAAACATTATTGATTGATATGTTTCTAAACTATTTATTGACAAAATCAAAAATATTTAAAAAGTTTTACTACAATCCCGTGTGACAATTACAGACACTAATTTTTTTTTCAGTTTGTCATGCTCCAGTATCATCCAGTACATAGCGAGCAAACGAAACGCTTACACAGATGAGTATAACAGAAGTATAATATCCGGCTCTCGCGAAAACTGCCATTTTTCTGCAAGATATCTTGCTAAAATCGTAGCAATTTAGTTGGGCATTTTTCAAAATAGCTGACTGACAATTGGCCCTTATGTTTAAAAAAAATATATCGCAAAAATATTTTTTTGTTTCTGTAATTTTACCCGAAGCTTAGAGTATTACATAATTTACCATAACACCAAAAGTATAATAATCATCCCAATAATCACACTTCAACAAAAAATGCTCAATACAGTTACGGCTTATCGTCCATTAACCCTGTTAAGGTTTACAAGATCAACAGCTAATGTTACTTCGAAAAAAGCCTCAACCCCATTTAGCCCTAAAATAATCCTATTATAATGCTCGTAAGCGGTAATAACTTTACCACTAAGCGCTTGTACTAAATTCAATATATTTAGAGTCATGGCTACACCTACCAATTTCCTAAAAAGAAAACATGTTTACATACCAATAATAGTGGCCTTGTTTGAACCGCTTCTATGATTACATCAAAGTTTAGCGTGCAAACTCGGCCCAAACTAGTTTAGTTTCGCGCAAAGCCTTATAAACTTCTTAGGGGATTACATATTACAATAATTCCACGTATAACTAAACTCGTAGTTAAAGAAAAATCTATACATTATCAACGTATTACTACGGTGTCATATTTGTTTTCTATTCTTTGTAACGGATATTATTGAAATATTATATATCTCCACTATTTATAAACGTTTTCCAGGGAATAATGTGAACGGCACCTACATATGTTTTCACAACTTTTAATATCTTCAGAAATTAATATAATAGAGTTACTATATATGAAATTCTATGAAACTTATCTATGCAGTTCTAAAACATCATATTTTTAAATTATCTTTTGACTAACTAGTTTTTGAATAGATGATAGAGCTACGCTGAAGCTATTAATGGTTTCAGTATGAATGGGTCGGCTCGACCGAGGTAGTACCACCCTCTCACAGATAACCGACTTGAACTAACAGTGCTTGCATTGCTGCGTTTCGTTCGGTCAGTGAGAGCGCCGGAGGCCCACCTCCCCTCCCCTCTTCCCTCTTCCCTTACTCCCCAATGACAGGTTTTCAACGCACTTGCGACTCCCCTGGTGTTGCAAGTGTCTATGGACGGTGGTGATCACTTAACATCAGGTGACCCAACTGTCTGTTTGCCTCCTATGATATAAAAAAAAGTAATTAAATCTTAAGTCATGTTCTAGTTATTAAGAAATGTAATTCACTATTAATTCTATTAATATTAAAAACAAGAAAGTTTGTGAGGACGGATTGATGAAACGGATCTTGATGAAACTTTACAATAATATAGCTTACAAATTAGAATAATACAGGCTATAATTTATAAAGATGGTGTTGGTATTAGCAAATATATAACGAAATTTCAACTAATTTACGAAAAAATACTGCCATCTGAGAACTATTTCGAGCCACGCTGCATAAACTGTTAACAGTGTCACAAAGATAGCTCTTCTAACTCATTTATCAAATAAGGTTTATATGCAATGGGAACGGAGGACCTATCAAGAATGTTTCAAAATCTTTTATTTTCCATTTGAGAGCATCCGCTGCGTGTTACCGTTAGCCTAAAGTAACTATTCAACGCGGACAAAGTCGCGGGCAGAGGCTAGTTATATAAATAAAATAAGACATTCATTTTTTTTATAGTAGCACAGCAAAATGACTGCACTGTGCCTGATGTTAAGCGCAGTACAATTCAAAAACAACAGCGACCACCGAGTGATATATAATTATACGAAAATACTTTATTTGGGATTTTTCGAAATTATTTCTTATTTATTCTCTATGCTCGCGAACTCCTTTTTCATTGAATGTTTTTCGATATATGAATAGCAGCTTTTGTATGCGATCTCGCTTGCATTAACGCAAATTATCAAAATAAAATACAGGCCGTTTTATTCACTAATAATTGAAATTACTATGGGTGAGTTGTTTTTAAAACCGCTTAAGTATTTTTAGAATTTATCCATTAACAAACACATTGTGTAGGTGAACTCGTTATTGCTAGTAGAGTGTGGAACGTATTCTAATCTTACGAATGAGAAAAATAAAGCACTTTTTAGAAAAAAAAAATGTATTTCTTTTTTTATGATTTTTGAAATTTTTTTTTTCTAAAAAGTGCTTTATTTTTCTCATTCGTAAGATTAGAATACGTTCCACACTCTACTAGCAATAACGAGTTCACCTACACAATAGGTATAAACAGCAACAAAAGAAAAATGGTTCGTACAAATATAAATGAGTTTATTTATATTTAATATCGTAAATTTGCTTTGATTCAACCGCACACGGTTCAACGGACCAACTCGTTTTGCGTACGATTGCAGAGTTTTTTTTTTAAATATTCCACCATTTTGGCAATCATCCAATGTAATAGTGAACTCTGACGCACTGGTTCTAAGATGAAAATTATGCGTGCCATTGCTGTTCGCTTATACACCGAAACGGAAGAAATATCCGGGGACTATTAAAATGGAGCGGAGACGTCCAAGGGCATATACGTTATATGCGAGTATGAATGACGCTTGATATATTTTTATGTGGTTATATTTTTAGGTTGCTTTAGATGAATTAATATAAATGAAAATCAAGTGCCGAATATATGTGAGCGCATCACTTCAGAATGCTAGGTGCAGGCATTAGGCAATTATTTTTTGTACAAAAAGTTTGTAAATCGCATATAAAAAAGTGAGTGCGATAGAAGATAGTATGAATGGTTTAAAAAATTAACAGACTGATACGTTCAAGTGTCATTTTATTTCTTACATCGTTGTATATAAGGGGATGGTTTAGTCTCATCTTCTTCATTAATACGCCCTTTTAATTTTGTTTTTAATATTATGCATATTATCTATTTTTATAGAAATAGCCCAAGATAAAACAATTAATATCTTGTTCTGCTCTGTTTGTCAACCGTTTTTTTGTTTAGTAGTTTCTTACACCGTCACAGTACACTACACGCATTACGACATACCGACCACCGGGTAACGAGGAAATGGGTACTCGTCACCACCGTCGAATCGTAAAAACCACTATTGTAAAGCACTGTTGTGTCACGCCTCGAGCTGTAAACACTTCTAATTTTCAGATTTAATATAAGTTAAATGTAATCTTTAACATCAATAAATATTATATTAAAAGTATATTCTTTATATTTCGCAGACGTGCCCCACATAATTAGTGGCTATTCAAGAGCTTGACTATAATTATTAAAGTAAATGGAAATAGTTTAATTTTTGCCATCGATGACTCTCTATTAATATATCTCTATTAATAAGCCTAGAGTCGTCATACTTTACGATCCTTGCGTTTTGTTAATACCTCAACATTATTGGGAATTCATAATATTAATATAAGATTTTCGATCAGTGAACGATAGTATATATAAAAACGAATGTTGGTATTATATATTTGCGATCGATAAACTCCATTACCGATCGACCGATTTCCATGAAAGATTGTACGCCTTAAGTGTGTTTTCATCGAGAATGTATACCATAAATCGCCATTACATGACGCTGCAACACTTCAACTTCTGTGTGGTTCAACTGATCGCTATAAAAATATTAAGTTTTAACATACATGCAATCTTTGCAGAATATCTGCATTCCTGTATTACAACAAATAATAATAGCGGAGTCGCGGACATGGCTGTCGTTTTATTTTATTTTTTTATTATAGGCATCAAACGAACAGGCGGTTTGCGTGACAGTAAGTGATCACCGTCGTCCATAGACACTAGCAACAGTAGGAGAGTCTCAAGTGCGTTGCCGGTGTTTTAAAAGGCGGCCGGCGCTCTCACTGACCGAGCACTGTTACTTCACAGCAGTTTTCAGTGAGAGAGTGGTAGTACCCCGGCATGCCGACCCATTCATGCTGAAACCAATGATACCTTCAGCGTGGCTTTACCACCTGCAAACCATCCACTTTAGTAATATTATCAACGTCACGAACAAAATGTATGTATGTAATTCTGTATAATCATGAAAATTCTGCCGAAGTAGAGTATGTTTAATATATTTATTGTTTAACTAGCTGACCCGTGCGACTCAAAGTGATTGTATCCTTTAATATAGAATTAATTATCTTAATCTTTGCACTAAACGTTATTAATTACGTTTCTGTTTATACTTATCGATAGTATCGATTGATGAAACTACCAAAATAGCACGTATAAATTCAAATTAATTTAAGTACACCTAGCTGGATGATAAGATATAGCAATAACTAATACAATTTGTATAAGTAAGTCGCGACTGTCATTCATATGGATGTAACGCGTAACGGTGCCTTTTTGAAGCCAGCTTCTTTAATCCCTAGACCAACATATCTATCTACGAGATTTATCGTGCGAGAGAATGAGATAGAAAATATTATACAGTGTTTCTTATATTTGCGGTCTTCTTGTTGTATATTGTATTACACTTGCTCTGATCCCAGTATTGTACGTGTGTGTAGGTGCGTCTGTATGTACGCCTGCGTATTATGAAGCCTTGCGAAAAGGCGTCATAACCTGCATGCTGTATTGTTCACATGCATCATTGATATCAATATTTTTTAAGGTTTTACTTCCACCGCGTACAGTTAGTTACACATGCCTTTGAAGTTAAAAAATTTTTGGCGCGTTAAACGGTATTTTTGCCAGGCGATTAATTTATAATTTCGCGGCGTGACATGCTAATAAGCGTGACTGATCGTATTGCGCTTGCGCGACTTGTGTCAGACTAGTGACGCGTAGTATAGGGGCCTGTGTAAATTTAATATTGATATTTTGTATTGGGGTTGTACAGCCTATCATATATTAGATTAATTAATGAACTGTATAAAAATGTATACAACTATTGTTTCAAATGACAATAGATATGAAAACCATACTAATGATAATAATTTCAATTTACAAATGTAGTCCGGTGAAGCTGTAGAGACCTCCAAAAAGGCCAATAGCATAGTCATTCGAAAAAAAATCAATTTACAAATTGTGAAATTGAAATAATTCACACTATAATTAATTTAAAAATTCAAAAAAGAACACAGTTATTCTATTATATTCTAAATCAAAATCAAATACACTTTATTCAATTTAGGCCCTAAGAAGACATTTATGAACGTCAAAACTACCATATGGAGTTTATACTTCTGTCGGCAGTCCTTCCAACTGCCTCGATTTTATTAAGTAATACTTCTTTAGGCGCGACTAGGAGATAACTGGACGACAATGCAACGGATGTCCGTTACGGCAATAAAACATAACCAAAACTTCTATTAAAACACAATTAATTTAATTCGTTACTTATCATAGTTATCTGTTCGTACTTTTCTATACTTAATTTACTTTTTAACAAAGAGTTGCTAATAATATTCCCTCTGTTATTTAAGTTTCGAATGAGCTGATAGATGGCACTACAGATAATGAAGCTTTGATTTAATCTGTAACTTACTTACATTGAAACCAGATGGCAGCACGGTCGTGCGCCCATATACACTTAATTAATTCTATTGTATGATTTTTAATATTATTCAATTTAATATGTATTATTAAATTTTATTTTCAAAATTTTTTCATTGATTTGTTTATAAACGATTTATTGACAAGAACAAAAATATTTAAAAAAATTTACTACAATCCCGTGTGACAATAACAGACACTAATTTTTTTTCAGTTTATCATGCTCCAGAATCATCCAGTACATAGCGAGCAAACGAAACGCTTACACAGATGAGTATAACAGAAGTATAATATCCGGCTCTCGCGAAAGCTGCCATTTTGCTGCAAGATATCTTGCTAAAATCGTACCAATTTAGTTGGTCATTTTTCAAAACAGCTGACTGACAATTGCCCTTATGTTTAAAAAAAATATATCGCAAAAATATTTTTTTGTTTCTGTAATTTTACCCGAAGCTTAGAGTATTACATAATTTACCATAACACCAAAAGTATAATAATCATCCCAATAATCACACTTCAACAAAAAATGCTCAATACAGTTACGGCTTATCGTCCATTAACCCTGTTAAGGTTTACAAGATCAACAGCTAATGTTACTTCGAAAAAAGCCTCAACCCCATTTAGCCCTAAAATAATCCTATTATAATGCTCGTAAGCGGTAATAACTTTACCACTAAGCGCTTGTACTAAATTCAATATATTTAGAGTCATGGCTACACCTACCAATTTCCTAAAAAGAAAACATGTTTACATACCAATAATAGTGGCCTTGTTTGAACCGCTTCTATGATTACATCAAAGTTTAGCGTGCAAACTCGGCCCAAACTAGTTTAGTTTCGCGCAAAGCCTTATAAACTTCTTAGGGGATTACATATTACAATAATTCCACGTATAACTAAACTCGTAGTTAAAGAAAAATCTATACATTATCAACGTATTACTACGGTGTCATATTTGTTTTCTATTCTTTGTAACGGATATTATTGAAATATTATATATCTCCACTATTTATAAACGTTTTCCAGGGAATAATGTGAACGGCACCTACGTATGTTTTCACAACTTTTAATATTTTCAGAAATTAATATAATAGAGTTACTATATATGAAATTCTATGAAACTTATCTATGCAGTTCTAAAACACCATATTTTTAAATTATCTTTTGACTAACTAGTTTTTGAATAGATGATAGAGCTACGCTGAAGCTATTAATGGTTTCAGTATGAATGGGTCGGCTCGACCGAGGTAGTACCACCCTCTCACAGATAACCGACTTGAACTAACAGTGCTTGCATTGCTGCGTTTCGTTCGGTCAGTGAGAGCGCCGGAGGCCCACCTCCCCTCCCCTCTTCCCTCTTCCCTTACTCCCCAATGACAGGTTTTCAACGCACTTGCGACTCCCCTGGTGTTGCAAGTGTCTATGGACGGTGGTGATCACTTAACATCAGGTGACCCAACTGTCTGTTTGCCTCCTATGATATAAAAAAAAGTAATTAAATCTTAAGTCATGTTCTAGTTATTAAGAAATGTAATTCACTATTAATTCTATTAATATTAAAAACAAGAAAGTTTGTGAGGACGGATTGATGAAACGGATCTTGATGAAACTTTACAATAATATAGCTTACAAATTAGAATAATACAGGCTATAATTTATAAAGATGGTGTTGGTATTAGCAAATATATAACGAAATTTCAACTAATTTACGAAAAAATACTGCCATCTGAGAACTATTTCGAGCCACGCTGCATAAACTGTTAACAGTGTCACAAAGATAGCTCTTCTAACTCATTTATCAAATAAGGTTTATATGCAATGGGAACGGAGGACCTATCAAGAATGTTTCAAAATCTTTTATTTTCCATTTGAGAGCATCCGCTGCGTGTTACCGTTAGCCTAAAGTAACTATTCAACGCGGACAAAGTCGCGGGCAGAGGCTAGTTATATAAATAAAATAAGACATTCATTTTTTTTATAGTAGCACAGCAAAATGACTGCACTGTGCCTGATGTTAAGCGCAGTACAATTCAAAAACAACAGCGACCACCGAGTGATATACTATCCATCGCCGGTCACCGCTGTCATGTCGGCCTGCGAAAAGCTGGATATGCACAGGCTGCTCCTGAAACGCGACCCGCAAAAGCGAATCACTATGATGGGCTTTTTAGCCATATACATGGTGGTTGCGACCCAGTCAGGCTGTAAAACCCTACCACCCCGCTGTCGCCATTGCCTCGTTCGTTATTCAGCAGGGTGCACCACGTGCAGGTGAGGTTGGCTTGGGTGTCTCAAGTCTTAGATGTTATTTGAAACCCCTTACACCCCAAATATAATCTATGCAAATTAAAATCAATTGCGAAATGTTTGTAAGCGTATCGCTTACGACTGCATCTATTTGAGTAATTTTTGATTGTTGTATTTGTAGATAGAAGAGATCTTCAGAAATATTGATAGAATTGCCATTCAGTTGCCATTTTGTGTCACTCTATGGCCGAACTTAAAAGGGAAGATTTGTTCTAATCTTCTTGATAGCCTACACCCATGCGAGGAGCGGACATCTAGTAAACAATAGCGTTTGTTATGGCAACAGTAAATTTCCGCCGTAAACCATCTAATCGGAATAAACGGTTAGCACAAAAAACCCCGTGTCAGTTAAGGCCGTGAATATTTTTAAAGCACAATATTCACTTATCTATATGGAGCAGCGGTGTCCGTAATCAGCCGACCTATCTACACTGACCCGGATCACAAACGGTCGTAATGCGTCCCGATTTGGTTATAAAAATACTGATCTGCAACTTCACCACAAACGGTGTCTGTCTTGCTTCGATAAAGCGCCCATAAAAACCACTGTATTCAAATCTTCAAGATATTTTTAAACCACACTTAATAATTTAACAAAAAGCGCAATGTCTCGTAATAACACATGATATAAGTGAAAGTTTTGTATTACAGGGAAACATTTTACTGAACAAAAATACTACAAAAATCCAACGTCACGACGTGGTTTTCCCAGGTGCTCACAAACCTTTTTAAAGCACAATATTCACTTATCTATATGGAGCAGCGGTGTCCGTAATCAGCCGACCTATCTACACTGACCCGGATCACGAACGGTCGTAATGCGTCCCGATTTGGTTATAAAAATACTGATCTGCAACTTCACCACAAGCGGTGTCTGTCTTGCTTCGATAAAGCGCCCATAAAATCCACTGTATGCAAATCTTCAAGATATTTAAAAAAATGTATTTTTAAAACCACACTTAATAATTTAAACAAAAAGCAGAATGTCTCGTAAAGACACATGATAGAAGTGAAAGTTTTGTATTACAGGGAAACATTTTACTTAACATAAATACTACAAAAAACCAACGTCACGACGCGGTTTTCCCAGGTGCTCACCCATCTAAATACTGACTGCGTCCAACGTTGCTTACCTTCGGTGATCGGTAGAGAATCGGTTTTCAATACTCTACCCGACACAGTGTTTACCCCCACCACTCTTCCTCACACAAATAGTTGGAAGACCAGAACTTCAAAGTTTCACTTTAAAAAAATTTGCTTGTATGTTATCAAACCATTTGGAATGAAACTTGATATACAGCAGGTGTAATGAGATAGAATAAGCATATTGGTTGCTTTTCATTAGACAAAAGTCGTAAATACTATAATTTGTATGTGCCTATAACTATACCCGACGGTTTTGCAGGGTATTAATTATTTAGATTTATAGAAAGCACGATTAATAGGAAGTCAATCACGTTCCAAAGCCGTTCGGCAAGATACCTCGCTAACATAGGCACTTTTTTTTTTCGAACTGACTACGCTATTGACCACGCAAGGTCTTAACAGCTTCACCGGACTACATCATAGGCACTCACAGTTCGCCTATCTCACTAATGCTCAATTCCCGTCGCACAGTCAACTCGCCCTCAGCTTTCGATACCCTCGCTATATTTAGTTCTTGCTAACGTACTTTCTGACATATATTTTATATGGAAATTGCTGCGTGATTTAACTAATTTAACTCAGCAAATGGGTATGGTATTATAGAACAACGAATACGTAATAGGAATTTGTAATGCTTCGCCGAAGCATTCAGCGTAACTGGCTAATTTCGAAATGATAACACCAACGTGAAACAATACGGTACTAAAATCATGTGTGCTATTACACTGATATCATACTACTTATAATTATCCTAATGTACTAGCTTTTACTCGCGTACCTATATATATATGAATACTATCTGACCCGTCCAACTTCGTCTGCATCGAATCGGTTATGTAATTATTTACGACATCACATTAGAAACCTCAAAAATAACAGTATTTATCCACTATTTAATGGATGTTATTATACATATAAACCTTCCTTTTCAATCACTCTATCTATTAGAAAAAACCGCATCAAAATCCGTTGCGTAGTTTTAAACATTTAAGCATACATAGGGATATACGGACAGAGAAAGCGACTTTGTTTTATTCTATGTAGTGATATATTTGTATGTAAAGCTTTACAAACAAACAAACATTCACAATTATAATAGTAGGGATATTAAGACCAAAGTAATAATATTATACCCACATTAAACTCCACATTCCACATTCATATTTTTCTCCCGTGTATATTTAATTTGTTTTTATTTTAAAAAGTTTCCGGGACGCGGTAATGAACCTAATTTCATATTTCACGTGAGAAATCTACGATATATTTTTATAGCCCCACGTTCTAAAACACATGTTGCCTTTGGGTATTCATTAATTACTTTTATTGCATAATTATATTATTTTGAGTATATTTTATTTCGTAATACTCCGAGTTTATAACTTTAGAAATATTTTACTATTAATTTTATGTTGGATGGAAAACATGCCTACAGTTTAATAGCTCCGTGATACAGTGAACGAATAACGCGGCGGCCGGCGCGGAAGTGATGTGAGATCGAACTCTACGAGGATCACGAGGTTTAGTGAAAATAAATATTGTGTTGAAATACCATAGAATGAGGATAAGAATTTGTAACGCCCGTCTGACTAGTTAGCACTCATAAATTGGAAATACGTCTTGACGTGTGGTAAGGCATATTAATATTAGTACAAATACTTTCTAATAGAACGTGCATTCGCGCCGACATACGGTATAACAAGATATATATAACAGGTATTTATACCTAAAATTTCCTTCTGCGCCAATGATATTATAAGTAAAAAGGTGTAGTTACGTTACCTACGTGATATTTTGACGAAACAAAAAGGCACGATAACGCACACACACGTAAAGTAATATTGTAACGCCACGCCGTCTCAGATAAAACGTGGAAGCATAGGAAGGCATATTCTCAATATCGGTAGTGAAAAAGAAATACTTATATATTACTTAGATACGGGCGTTAACGGGGCAGCCGTCAAAAATAATATAGCTAGCCAAGTTTTAATTAACAAGGCGCTTTCGAAGCGCTTATGACCATATCTATAGCTTTTTAATTATAAAATCATTGGTTCTGCGCGTCCGTAATCAGAGCGGTCAAAAAGTTTGGCGCGGTATTTAAATAGGATATTTACTATCTGATATATAATACCCAAGTTAATTGATTACATTACTACCTCTAAAACATTATATCAATTGAAGACTTATGCTTTGTGGCTATGAAGATCAATGGATATATGTTCAAGGTATGTTAAAGTATATTTTTAGTGGACCAAAGGAATTAACAGGTATATATATCAAAGGTTCGTATCCTATATTATTATTATAACATTATCGTCGTCACTGTAATCTGAAATAGGAGATTAATTAGCTATAAAAACATAATAAGTACGCAGTTTGGAGATAATGAGTATTTACTCAGCTCATTAGTCCCTTACTAAGGAAGTGTTATAATTATTTACATCCTCGTTGCTATACTTAAATAGAAAATAACGACAACTTGTCAAGGTCAATATGATTACAAAATATAAATTGATTAGAGTTAAAAAAAAGTTTTTAATATAAGGCCTTAAGTTTGTGAAAAAATACAATACTATTAATTTTAATTATAAACTAGGTGACTTCGTCTGCGTTGTTTGGATATCTCAAAGGGATTAAGCGGCGTTTTCGATGAAAGCTCCCAGACGGCTTGACTTTTTCCAACACTTCCAACATTTATCGTTATATTTCAACCAATTTACAAAAAAATTATCGTCGTCACTGTAATCTGAAATAGGAGATTAATTAGCTATAAAAACATAATAAGTACGCAGTTTGGAGATAATGAGTATTTACTCAGCTCATTAGTCCCTTACTAAGGAAGTGTTATAATTATTTACATCCTCTTTGCTATACTTAAATAGAAAATAACGACAACTTGTCAAGGTCAATATGATTACAAAATATAAATTGATTAGAGTTAAAAAAAGTTTTTAAGATAAGGCCTTAAGTTTGTGAAAAAATTCAATACTATTAATTTCAGTTATAAAGTACTGCGTTGTTTATTACCTCAATTGTTTAGATATCTCAAAAGGATTAAGCGGCGTTTTCGATGAAAGCTCCCAGACGGCTTGACTTTTTCCAACACTTCCAACATTTATCGTTATATTTCAACCAATTTACAAAAAATCTTCACAAACTATATAGCCAAGCCTTCCCCGTGAATCACTCTATCTATTAATGAACTGAACGAAAATGCGCTCAGCAGTTTTTTAGTTTATCGCGAACAGACAGACACACGCGGTGTAGGACTTTGTTTTGTAATATATAGTGATTGACAGATTGCTATGTTGTAAGAACTTCTTAAGTGTACGTATAGACTTATTGAAGTTATATTTTTTTTGGCGCGTTAGGGAGAAGTGATGGCAGTAAATTTTAAGTTGCGCGCGCACACCGGTACGTAAAACCGACACCCTGAAGTTAGCTATAGTCAACATTTTGTTTCTTTGTATTTGTTGTTTGTATTTCTTTGTATTAAAACTTGCAATGTATTAAATATCTTTTTTCTATTGTTAGTGACGTTTTTTTCTACAAACGTAGAGTAAGGCGAAAGATAAAATTTTTGAAAAGTTTTTATCTTGTTACGCCAAAGAAGTAAAACTTCTAACGCGTGTACATAAACACACACACTTTTTTTTTCTTTGTATATATATTAATTAGAGAATCAATTTTCCGTTTCATTTAGTAGCAAAGAGAAATAGCATTCTATGCGTAAACTTTAATAAAGTGTATTACAATATTCATTGTACAATAGAGAAAAATATATCACAAGAAAAATGGCCAATATAAATTTATATGTTGTAAGTAATGTTCCGACACAATTCCTGTACAAATTACCATGAACCTTGTACTGCGTAGGAACATATTCAAAAGCCTTTTTTATATTTCAATACAACTCTTTAGATCTCGTGGTGAATAAACCCGTGACGTCATCAATCATATTCATTTGCAAATGTTTTCGTAAATTTATACTCGTTATCACAAACGGTGGCCATTAATCAAAGAAGTCGTATTAATTTACGTCTAGAAATGAACGGCGTAACTAAGTTTTAATTATTATTATTTAACTAGAGTTTCTTACAAAATATTTTCACAGTTTTATAACTCACAAAGGTAAAAATATTTCGTAAGATATTTTTTTAAAAGGTGTGTGTGCGATTCATACACGATAGAAGTGAAACTTCAGTAAATCGACAAAAGAATGAGATGAATATAATATATAAGAAGGGTAGGATAATTACAAAGATTATTTGTTTAAAAATAAATTTATTATTTTGCACAACAAGATATAAAAATACTCACAAACACTGTTAAATAATAACACACCACGCTGACTTCTTACTAAAAAGCTGTAATACGCAGCCCCATACAGTGTACAGTAGTATTAGCTCACGTACTTTTCACATATACTGACACACGTCAAATGCTCAAATACAAGCAAGTATTAAACAGTATGCAATATACATACACACCGACATCTGTTCTCTCGCTCTGGCTGACTAATTTTTGTATTTGTGTCTCTTACCTATCGTTCCCTTGCATCCGGTTTGACACACCGAAATTTGTTCTCTCGCTTTGGCTGACTAATTTTTGTATTTGTGTCTCCTACCTGTCGTTTTACCGTTGCATCCGGTTTGAAATCACAACGATTCTAAAGAAGTTTCACTTCAAAAAATTACATTGCACAGAATAGAACGACCACAGCCTGAAGACAGTAAAGTGTATTTAATACTACGATTAAATAAAAACGAACAAATTGGTCTCCGACATCAATGTAATTAAGTCTTTAAGAGACGTTGACCCAAAAATAAGACATACCTACAGCATTTAGAACATTTGTTTAGTACTAAGGCTACCAAGAAAGCTCTTATAAATGTATACAAACGCTAAAATAACGATCATTTATTATGTATGTTCTACTACAACGTAATATTCTCGTCTGCCCCAAATAAGTAACAATTAGAATTACTATGAGATACTTGGAAAGAATACGTTATAAGGAACGTAAATACCAACCGAAGTATCTTTATGATTTTTGACACGATCAAAATTATCATACGTTGACAACTATGCTTTAAATTAGATAGACTTATCAAACACATGTACTTAATCTAATGCTAATTACTCATTACAGTCTATCTATACATACTAGTGGCGTCCAGTGGTCGACATTCGACCATAGTTCATTGATTTTTTAAAGGGATAAATATTATAATAATAGTTGTATGTTATAATATCATTGTTGAATGTAGAATGAAAAAGGGTAATTGGAACGTAAGAGTAAAATAATACATACAGTCGAGCATAGCAACCTCCTTCACAACCTTTTTTGAAGTCCTTTATTGACAGATGTCAAAATGTCTTTTTTATTTACATGTGTGTATATGTTGTGTAAAATTGAAGCAGTAGTGTGAGTAATGCGTATTTTAATTAATTTAATGTACTTCTAATGCATTTTATATAAAATAAATAGCTTTCTGCACTTCTCCTCCATATAAACTTTAACTATGCCAAGTTTCACGTTCATCCGTTCGCCCAATTCCGTTAAAAAGGGATACAAAGATTAGGCTTCACGTATTAATATATAGATGTAGGATCTTCGGGCTCACTACTATAGAAGTTTAAACCGACACGGACAGCGTAATAATAATACTCGGGAGTGCGTGAAATAGACTCTTTATTTATATGACCATATAAGGTATTTATAGAGACACGATCATTCATTTATTTGAACGACATTCTATTTACAATGTATACACATATTTCAACCAGTCTGCCAAAGAGGAGGACATACTCGGTAGTTACACATAATACAATTGAAGTGTCTGTATTTAAAATATCAAAATAACAAGTATTTACTAATTGGACCAGAACGTATAGACGTTACCGATAACGAAAATGCAATTATTAAAATTCTTGCCTGTCTGTCTGTTTTTTTTTTTTTTTTGTGCGAACGATTTCCTTCGCACTTCTAGGTTTCCTCTGATGTGGTAGTCAGAGACTTTGTTAGTCTTCCTTATTTTGTTAATCATTTATATTCTGTTGTTATTTTTCTAAGTGTTTTTGGATTTATTTATTTTCTTGCATGTTCTTACTAAATTATTACAAAATTTGCTGTTCTTCTCTTTTTTCTTTTTCTTCCATTATTTTATGTAGTGATGTTTCTGTAATTTCAGTTTCCAGTTTTTGTTCTAGTTCGTATCTTTGTTTTCCGAATATCGGGCATTCTAATAAAAGATGGATGGCCGTTTGATTTTTGTCAGCGTCGCATATACATCGTGACCTGTCTGTCTGTTTGTTGGTTCCGGGTAATCTCCGAAACAATTGTTGACGGGCATTTCACTGGTAGATACCAGAAATTACAGCGGGTGACATAGGCTAATGAAGTTAATGGTGTAATGAGGTTTTATCGTGAACGTAGTAATTTAGCAGTGATGCGTGCATAAACAAAATAACCAGATATTTCTAAAAATGATTGTAATGTATTTAATTACTTATGCCAGACGGTATATACTTGTCTAACGGTGGTAGAGCTACGCTGAAGTTATTAATGGTTTAAGCATGAATGGGTCGGCTCGACCGAAGTGGTACCACCCTCTCACAGAAAACCAACGTGAAGTAACAGTGCTTGCATTGTTACGTTTCGTGCGGTCAGTGAGAGCGCCGGAGGCCCGCCTCCCCTCCCTTCCCCCCTTCCCTTAGTCCCCTCTCCCTCAAGACAGGTTGGCGACGCACTTGCGACTCCCTTGATATTGCAAGTGTCTATGGACGGTGGTGATCAATTAACATCAATTGACTCAACTGTCCATTTGCCTTCTACGATATAAAAAAAGACATCTACATATTTTTTTTTCACAATGATGTAAAAGGTACAAGGACACGTTAGATTTACACTTTTATTATATGTATAGAAGATTGGAATTTATTCGTTTGTTTGCTTTCACGCCCTAACTACTCCACCGATTATGATGAAATTTTGCAAACACGTCAGAAATACAAAAACTGACATAGAGTACGTGTTTCCTTTCATGGATATAAGCGAAACTAAGAGCGAAAGTTAGCGTATTCTAGAGATCGGAAATTTACGAATTCTGAAACCTATCAAGTAATATAGAATAACTGATGAATGTTACAAGGTTTCAAACACAAACTTCATTGTTGTCAGTGGAATATCGGAACAATAAACCATTTAAAATCAAGTTTAATTAAACATTGAAACAATTAACAAAACGTAGAAGGACAACCGCGATTTAATCCGAAAGTTCTCTTTCCTCGAAATAACTTTACTAAACTTACTCGGAGTAATATTACGTCCAAACAATTAACTGATTACCAGAACGACTACATTTAGAGTGAGGTTGAAGCAACGGCCGCTCCTCCCCGTATATATATGAAATTTAACGCTTATTATTTTAAATAGCCGTGTATAAAGCAATAGAGCCGGCAACGTTTGACTGAGATAATGGTACCGTGTGAATTTTGTGTGAAAAATTGTTCACACGTATATTGTATATAAAATGAGTGTTGGTGTGTATATCTGTGGCCGATAAACTCTAGGAGTATTCGACTGATCACCTCTAAAAGTTGTCATAGATTCATTCATTTATCCATACTAATATGAGTTTATTAATTTGTTGCGCGTTCACAACTGTATATTAAACCGACAATCAAGATATTTTCTTTCATACAGAAGGAGAGGTATTGCTTCCAAAATATAGGTAAAATCTATACTAACGTAAGCTAATCCGCAGACTAAATCTATTTTACTGTAATCCAACTATTATTAAAATCCTAATTCTAAGTAACGTTATAAATGCGAACGCGAGTCATTCAACCGACCATTGAGAAATTTAGAATACGCGTTGTCAGGGTTAAAAAAGGACTTTTCTACTAAGATACTTTTCATGCAGGAAACGAGTACTCCTCCTGTGAGATATATCCCGTCAAAAACATAAATGTGAAATGACAGGCAAGTTCAATATTATGATATATGCCTTGGTCGTTGACTTCAACGACATAAGAAGTTAGATCTTTTTTTTTTTGTGCGAACGATTTCCTTCGCACTTCTAGGTTTCCTCTGATGTGGTAGTCAGAGACTTTGTTAGTCTTCCTTATTTTGTTAATCATTTATATTCTGTTGTTATTTTTCTAAGTGTTTTTGGATTTATTTATTTTCTTGCATGTTCTTACTAAATTATTACAAAATTTGCTGTTCTTCTCTTTTTTCTTTTTCTTCCATTATTTTATGTAGTGATGTTTCTGTAATTTCAGTTTCCAGTTTTTGTTCTAGTTCGTATCTTTGTTTTCCGAATATCGGGCATTCTAATAAAAGATGGATGGCCGTTTGATTTTTGTCAGCGTCGCATATACATCGTGACCTGTCTGTCTGTTTGTTGGTTCCGGGTAATCTCCGAAACAATTGTTGACGGGCATTTCACTGGTAGATACCAGAAATTACAGCGGGTGACATAGGCTAATGAAGTTAATGGTGTAATGAGGTTTTATCGTGAACGTAGTAATTTAGCAGTGATGCGTGCATAAACAAAATAACCAGATATTTCTAAAAATGATTGTAATGTATTTAATTACTTATGCCAGACGGTATATACTTGTCTAACGGTGGTAGAGCTACGCTGAAGTTATTAATGGTTTAAGCATGAATGGGTCGGCTCGACCGAAGTGGTACCACCCTCTCACAGAAAACCAACGTGAAGTAACAGTGCTTGCATTGTTACGTTTCGTGCGGTCAGTGAGAGCGCCGGAGGCCCGCCTCCCCTCCCTTCCCCCCTTCCCTTAGTCCCCTCTCCCTCAAGACAGGTTGGCGACGCACTTGCGACTCCCTTGATATTGCAAGTGTCTATGGACGGTGGTGATCAATTAACATCAATTGACTCAACTGTCCATTTGCCTTCTACGATATAAAAAAAGACATCTACATATTTTTTTTTCACAATGATGTAAAAGGTACAAGGACACGTTAGATTTACACTTTTATTATATGTATAGAAGATTGGAATTTATTTGTTTGTTCGCTTTCACGCCCTAACTACTCCACCGATTATGATGAAATTTTGCAAACACGTCAGAAATACAAAAACTGACATAGAGTACGTGTTTCCTTTCATGGATATAAGCGAAACTAAGAGCGAAAGTTAGCGTATTCTAGAGATCGGAAATTTACGAATTCTGAAACCTATCAAGTAATATAGAATAACTGATGAATGTTACAAGGTTTCAAACACAAACTTCATTGTTGTCAGTGGAATATCGAAACAATAAACCATTTAAAATCAAGTTTAATTAAACATTGAAACAATTAACAAAACGTAGAAGGACAACCGCGATTTAATCCGAAAGTTCTCTTTCCTCGAAATAACTTTACTAAACTTACTCGGAGTAATATTACGTCCAAACAATTAACTGATTACCAGAACGACTACATTTAGAGTGAGGTTGAAGCAACGGCCGCTCCTCCCCGTATATATATGAAATTTAACGCTTATTATTTTAAATAGCCGTGTATAAAGCAATAGAGCCGGCAACGTTTGACTGAGATAATGGTACCGTGTGAATTTTGTGTGAAAAATTGTTCACACGTATATTGTATATAAAATGAGTGTTGGTGTGTATATCTGTGGCCGATAAACTCTAGGAGTATTCGACTGATCACCTCTAAAAGTTGTCATAGATTCATTCATTTATCCATACTAATATGAGTTTATTAATTTGTTGCGCGTTCACAACTGTATATTAAACCGACAATCAAGATATTTTCTTTCATACAGAAGGAGAGGTATTGCTTCCAAAATATAGGTAAAATCTATACTAACGTAAGCTAATCCGCAGACTAAATCTATTTTACTGTAATCCAACTATTATTAAAATCCTAATTCTAAGTAACGTTATAAATGCGAACGCGAGTCATTCAACCGACCATTGAGAAATTTAGAATACGCGTTGTCAGGGTTAAAAAAGGACTTTTCTACTAAGATACTTTTCATGCAGGAAACGAGTACTCCTCCTGTGAGATATATCCCGTCAAAAACATAAATGTGAAATGACAGGCAAGTTCAATATTATGATATATGCCTTGGTCGTTGACTTCAACGACATAAGAAGTTAGATCTAAATGGGTGTCAAGTTCAATGGTCAGTCCTGAAATTTATTTATAACGACAAAAATGAGTTGGCTAATTCGAATGTTTATGTGAAATAGTTTTTGAGTTATGAGGGGGTTAAAACTGCCTCCAATGGTTCGTGTAATATTACACGGTACCGCGCGTTCGCCAAGTTTGAACTTGGCTTGACATGCTACCGCGTGTCTAGGTCAAATCTAAATTAACGTGAGCGAAACTGAGGGCTAAAGCTAGTTAATATATATTTTAAAGTAGATATTAAACGTAGTGTTACAATAGATTGGGGAAGGTAAAACAACTATTCCGCAGCTGATAGCATGTATATAACACAACGTGAGCACAAACATTTTACACATTATGAAGATGTGAATATTTAATCCTAGATTATACATAATGAAAAGTTTTAAAATAATTTACAATGATTACATGAACAGTCCTTGTATATAAAAGTAATTCGTACCTCAAACACAGATCTAATAATTTGCAATTTCATATTTTACAAACAAGCTTCTGTAAGTGTATTTGAATACCACTTCGGTGTCTACGAGATTGTATAAGAAAAAACGGAAGACAGGTCAAAACATTAACATAGACAAAGTTAGTATTAGAGTTTGACGAAGAAAGGAAACAATAGGACAAAATGGGAACAGCTGGAAGAGGCCTACGTGACAAGAGACAATCTAACCACTAACACGGGAAAGCCTTGATGTGTTAAACTGGTAGAAAAAATTATACGTTTTTAGTACCATCTATAAAAGCGAGTTTGGGGCAATGATGGCTTAGTTAGGCTTAGTTAGACACCGCATCGAAAGATGTATGTCTGAAACCCATCAAGTGAGTTAAAGGTTTCGGTGAAGGATAATATCGTGATTATACCATAGCTTGGTGGTAGAGCTTTTTGTAAAACCTCCTGGCTAACCTAAATTGAAAATCTGTCACCAAGCACCTGTTGTTGGGTTCCGTCACTGCACTAGAAAGCCAACCCCTTCTTGATTTATCGTGTTTACCATCTTAGAACACGTCATTTAACTTCAGATGAGATTGTACTCAAACCTATAAAATATAAAAAAAACGTGTATGTGTACATACACGCGTTAGAAGTTATAATTCTTTGGCGTAACAAGATAAAAATCTTTTCAAAAATTTTATCTCTCGCCTTATTCTACGTTTGTAGAAAAAACGACACTAACAATAGAAAAAAGGTATTTAATACATTGAAAGTTTTAATACAAAGAAACAAAATGTTGACTATAGCTAACTTCAGGGTGTCGGTTTTTCGTTACGGTGTGCGCGCGCATCGTAAAAATTTACTCTCATCATTTTTCCCTATCGCGCCAAAAGAAGTATAACTTCAAAAGGCTATAAGTCTTACTTTCCAAGTTTACCTAGATATATGTTTTTTTCTATTTTGCTTTCTATAATACCGCTACCGCTAGCTCGTCCAGGTATTCAGTATTTTTAATTAGTCTTACCTAAAGGTTTTTCGTAAGGAAAACAGGACTTGCGACGTCATTATTAGGTTTCCTTTTTCTATTTGTTTTTGGTACCGTGTACAAGAATTTAAACATATTTGAAGATTTTGACTAAGTTCATGCAATATCACAACAAACTGAGTTTTTTTTGTTTACGTTTTCACTTAACAAGTCAGCCAAATAGAGAATAAAAAGTAAATAATTAACTCATTGTTACTAAGAATAATAGTTTTTGCCCCCTTTAAAGTACAGTACCTACTCTTTTCCTGGATGACACGTAAGTTATGTCCTTCTCTGTAACAGTGACAAGATGTATGCAATAATTTAATTTTTGCAATTTAATTTAATCAATTAAATGTTTAGGAGTGGAAGTGTAACAAACAAACAAACAAACAAACAAACAAACAAACAAACAAACAAACAAACAAGCTCCTTTCCACATTCATAGTATTAGTAACCACGCTGTAGGTGGTAAGAGCCACGCTGAAGCTATTACTGGTTTCACCATAAATGGGTCGGCTCGCCCGGGTTAGTACCACCCTCTTATAGAAACCCCGACGTGAAGTAACAGTGCTTGCATTGTTGCGTTTCGTTCGGTCAGTGAGAGCGCCTGATTCAAAGAGGAACGTAACAATAGTGTATAACAAATAATATCATGAACTAAGTATACCAGTAAATAAAATAGATGAAAAATCTGCGTTTACTGATATCACTTCCGTTGCATAGCTCCGTGACGTTACATCTGTAAAAATGTTACCCTCATGCGCATAAAGAAGTTTCACTTCAAAAAATTGTAAGCATTATTTAATGAAAACATGAACACGAAAATCTTATTCAGTATCACATATTATACAATTTCAAAGAGGAACGTAACAATAGTGTATTACAAATAATATCATGAACATATACATACAACTAAATATCCGACCAGAGATAGAAACATCACAATAGATTTTCGATCGGCCCAAACAAAAACCAAAACGGCAACCTCGAGCGGTGGACATTATTGGATGTGTGGGACGACTAATGAGAAATTCTAGGGCTACGCGAAACTTTTCAAAGGTCCATATTGATAAATTCCGTAGCGTAATGAGGCGTCAAAGGTAGGGTCGGAATGGTTCATATTCCCAAAATTAACTCGTCATACCGTGATTATTTTCTAAATTGTGTCGACCACCACGCGTATGTAGTTTATAGTAGTGATATTGAATTTTATTAATTTACATACAATCATTTTCTTTTATTATACCAAGAGATTTTAAATTTGTCGAACGACGCTCATCGATGAATTAAATGTCAGGTTTGTTTTTGAAGTTATACTTCTTTTGGCGCGTTAGGGAAAAATGACGAGAGTAAATTTTTAAGATGCGCGCGCACATCGTCACGAAAAACCGACACCCTTAAGTTAGCTATAATCAACATTTTCTTTCTTTCTATTTCTTTGTATTAAAACTTTCAATGTGTTACCTTTTTTCTATTGTTAGTGTCGTTTTTTCTACAAACGTAGAATAAGGCGAAAGATAACATTTTTGTAAAGATTTTTATCTTGTTACGCCAAAGAAGTATAACTTCTACCTTAACTTCTAACTCACGCACTTTTTTATTTTATAGCTTACTATATGATACCCGTGACTTTCTCTGTTATGTTTATTATTTTAACAATATATTTTATACACAGAGGAAAAACCCAGAGGGAAACATCTCTGAACACGTAATTAATGCTCATAAATATCCTAGTTTTTTAAACTTTAATAACTTCACAATAAAATAAATCCAAAGTCATAATTTTTAGATTTGGATCAAGTATCTAGCAATCTTCTATACATATAATAAAAATCTAAATGTAACGTGTCTGTACTTTTTTTTATTTAAAAAAAATTGTTGCGAGTGTATTGGAAATAAGTAACAAAATACATTAAATCATTTTTAGAAAAGTCAGTCTGGCTGTTTGTATTTTTTTTTAAATGTCCATAGGTGGCAAACGAACATGTGGTTCACCTGATGTTAAGTGATCACCACCGTCCATGGACACTAACAACACCAGAGGAGTCGCAAGTGCGTTGCCACCCTTTGTGGGGAAGAGTTAGAGGAGGGAGAGGGAGATGACAGAGGAGAGGCGAGGCGGGCCTCCGGCGCTCTCACTGACCGAACGAAACTCAACAATGCAAGCACTGTTACTTTACGTCGGTTTTCTATGAGAGGGTGGTGCTACCCCGGACGAGCCGACCCATTTATGCTGAAACCAGTAATAGCTTCAGCGTGGCTCTACCACCATCATCATTGTATGAACAAGCACCACTGCTAAAGCGCTGCGTTTGCGTAAATGGACTTAATATATTCAGAGGATTTTATTAGTTACTGTTATTCTACATTAGGTTCCAAGCGGACAAAGTCGCGGGCACAGCTAAATAAAACTTTAAGAAGTCGATGTAGTCATAAGGGCCGCCGACAGAAGTGAATACAAATTCAAAACAATGGAATAACTGTGTTCTTTTCCGAATTTTTAAACCAATTATAGTTTTAATAATTGTTAATTTCATAATATGCAAATTCAGTTTTTATAACTACCTCCGAGCAATAATTATATACATTTCTATACATAGTCTTTTAATTAATCAAATATAGGATGGTCTGCACGAGCTCAATAGAAAATATCAATATTACATATTCACAGGCCGTTATACCACGCGTCGCTATTCTGGCGTAAGCGTAATAGGGGTGTAAAGGGTGTCGAATAACATTTAAGACTTGAGACATCCAAGCCAACCTCACCTGCACGTGGAGCACCCTGTTGAATAACGAACGAGACAATGGTGAAAGCAGGGTTATAAGGTTTTACAGCCTGACTGGGTCGCAACCACTATGCATGTAGCGAAAAAGCCCGTAATAGTGATTCGCTTTTGCGGGTTGCGTTTCGGGATCAGCCTGTGCATATACAGATTTTCGCAGGCCGGCATGACAGCGGCGACCGGCGATGGATAGTGTGTCACTTGGTGGTTGCCATTGTTTATGGATTGTACTGTGCTTACCATTAGGCAAAGTGTAGTCATTTTGCCGTGCAACTATTTAAAAAAATACGTCACGAGCATGTCGAGGTCAACGGTGACTCGCGTCACCCATAAGTTTTCCCCTACCAAAAATCGTTCAATGCAGCTAAAGAGACTTGAGTAACGCACACAACAGCAGGCCTCCAGAATTTTATTTACATAGAAGATTTATCGAGAAAAAATATAAGGTTATCTAGGTATCTAATACCATGCTACGATCTTAAGGAGCAAAGTAATTCCCATACTAAATGTAGGTCAAAAAGCTCGCTAAGCGAGAACGAAGTAATAGTGCAAGGCCGTAACGACAGGCGATAGGGGTGCCGAGTATAATGCAAAATTAATGTGGAAGAAAACGTAGAGATATGTAACTAGTTTATAAAAAAAATACATCATACTTCTTTAATAACACACCGTGTCCGTTTGTTCGCAGCATGAAAGAATACGTAGCGAATAATAAATTCGTTTTCGTTACTATATGAACACCCTATTATATCCTGAGAAAAGGTTATCAGTACAAGAAGTATAGTTCAGTATTTCGATAACAAACCACGATACAATATTTTCATAATTGTTTCAAGAACGAATTGGTTAATTGATAATTAATTACATATTTCGTTACGTATCAAAATGAGTTAATTAACATTTTTATCGTTCATATAACATATTTAATTTTTTTTAAAGTTATACTTCTTTTGGCGCGTTAGGGAAAAATGATGAGAGTAAATTTTTACGATGCGCGCGCACACCTTCACGAAAAACCGACACCCTGAAGTTAGCTATAGTCAACATTTTGTTTCTTTGTATTTGTTGTTTGTATTTCTTTGTATTAAAACTTTCAATGTATTAAATACCTTTTTTTTATTGTTACTGTTGTTTTTTCTACAAACGTAGAATAAGACGAAAGATAAAATGTATAACAAGATTTTCATATTGTTACGCCAAAGAGAGTAACTTCTGACACGTGTACACACACTTTTTTTTCATTTTTAATACATCGAGAACGAAGTTCGTATTTTGACGTTCATAAGGTGTTTAGTGTTTTTTTTTTTTAAGATCCTTTACATATTTTATACGTTCAAAACTTGAAGATCTTGAAAAATAATATATAATATTAGGAACGGTGGAAAATTTCACTTAGCTCATTTTTAAATGTAAAGACTACATGTTAAAATTTACTAGGAAATTTCTAAAGCTTGAACCGTAACAAAATTATAACTAACTTATACTCTCAGCTTCCCTCGCGTTAACGTGTGCTTGAACTAAAATGTTTATATGTGTATTACATGTAAAGTAGTAACCACTACATACACAATTAGTGAGGTATCGTACTTTGAGCCATCAATTCTATTTTCTAAAATTGTTTGGAAGATATCGAAGGAATTCGAAATGTAGTCATGTATAATCGTGAAGTAGGCTATATTTATTCTACGTCACCATCGTTGACGGGATTCACGAAGCACCATCTTTCATATAATAAACACCACAAAATATCAAAACCTATGATTCGAGAGAGCACCGACGGCCTCGATGCGCCGTTCTCCGAACAGTGGCAAAGAGACCGATTTTAACTTTTTTAACCTATATATTGATTATAAAAATTAATTTTTACCAACATTTCTACTAACTTATGCCTGAAACACATGTATAGCGCATTTATAGAAAAGTCGATGCATTGTAATCAAGTAGAGAAGAATATTTTTGTGCTCTTACTCTGCTAAGAAACTGTCATTTTAAAAGGTCCTAAATTGTAGTCTGGTGAACCTGTGAAAGATCCGTCAGGCCAATAGCGTGTTTATTTCGAAAAAGAGGCCTACAGAAAAGTTCGTGATGTCTATATACTGAGGATGAACGACATTAACTATTCTTGTCTTTAAAAATTGTAAAGAAACCATAAGTACTTTGCGAAACTATTTTCACCAATGTGGTAAAAGTCCTTATACAATTAATTATTACAATTACGTTGAATATTAAATGTAGATCAATATTGCTAATTACAGAAATTATATATCAAACAAGTATCTTAAAAGACGGGACAGATTAGACATTACGCGCAAATACAAATACGTTTTAAAAACATTAAAACTGAATCGGATACTACATTCACCTTTTGTTAACTAAGTGATGTCTTCCGCACATTAGTACAATCTGTGCCATACTGAGTCAACTCGCTAATCTATTTTATACATATAATAAAAATGAAGTGTCTGTATGTAATATCAAAATAACATTTTTTTTTACTGATTAGCTAAGAAAGTATACACGCTACTGATAACAAAAATGCAATTTTTTGAATTTTTGTCGGTCTGTCTGTTATCTCCGAAACGGCGGGACCGATTGTGACGGGAATTTCACTGGCAGATAGCTGGCCTTACAGGAAGTAATTCCGGTTATTCTATCTTATACTAGCTTGTACCCGCGACTTCGTCCGCATGAAATTTAGCAAGAATATGTTGTTCATTGTAAACATGTGCCTGAGACGAGACTCCGAAAATAAATATAGGTAATTGAAATTCATATATCTGTATCTATGTATGTTTTTATGTTTGTATGCATGTTTATATGTTTGTATGTGAATTATATTGTGTTTTTGGTGATTTTGGCGGCCATTTTGTATTATTTACCATGCTATCATCTACATAACTCAGTAAGTATAGTAACATATAAGAATATTCTAACGAGTTCAATAAGCACTATTTAAATTGTCGAATATTAAAAACGGCTAAGCTATAAAGTTTTATATCTTGATTTATAGCTATACAAGATTTCAACGCTGCAGCTTATTCGTTGTTTTCAATTCAATATTATAATTATTAATAGTAATTTTGAAAATAGAAGGGGTCTTTCTAATAAGATATTAGACCCTAAACGTATTACTTATTGACAATACGGGCATATTATATCATTATAATAACACCTTTAAGTCATTGTTTCATTAGTTCCTTATACAGTGTAAGTGAGCACTGAGGTAGTTATATGGTGGGTTAAGGTTCCAAATATGTTGCTGATGATAAACCTCAATTCAAGCACTATTAGTATTAATATATCTAATGTTACATGTTACTGTAATTGGCGTGCGTGTCGTACTTACAATTGTTTTTAAAGAGGATTTTTATAATTGTATATTGACTCACAATTTCATATTTCTTTAATACAATTTTAAAAAGGCATGCTGGGCTACGCGTACATCTAATGTACTATAAGAATAAGTGTTTTAATTAACCCTGTATACCCTATATTATACGTAGTTTGAAGATATTGATTAAGATTGCGAATACGAAGCCTCACGCCGCGACGGCGCCCCGCTAACGGAATCTTTAATACAGATAGAGAGGCTGTGCTATTGGAATTGCAATTGCCATGGTCTGGGAGAATTGAATTATTCGAATATTATGGTAATCGAACAATTGTAATCTAAATGGATATGCCCTCTATACCATTATTCGGACGTCCTAATATACTAAATTCATTATAACAGTATATTACATACCAAAATGGCATTGAGTACGACTATCGTATTATAAGACTATTTTGTAGTTCAAATTCTCGTATATCCAACATTAATAATATACACTTAGCAGGGTAATACTTGGACAATCAATCTACACATATAATAAGAAGGTAAATCTAGTTTCTCATGCAAGTCAGGCTTGCATTTTCACACAAGTTGTCGTCAGGCTTAAAGAAAAGGTCATAGCGTAACTTTTATCCTTGGAAAAAATATTGTCTCCAAGGGATATATGAAATCCATAGTAACAAGAACAATAGGTACCTAATATTTTAAGTATATTTCGAGGCTGGTAGGGCAGGCGTGTAAATAGCCGTGCTCACCGTGCGGTATGAGAACTTTTTACGTCTGAACACGGGGATGCGTGTCAGTCTAACTTAGTCTATGCGGCTGCCTGGTCCTCGCACGTCCACGAATCACAAGTATCACAGGGGTGTTGGTGGCCAAATTTACAAATAAAAATCTTATAATAGAATATTTTTGTTCACCGCGGTGCCTTTTGTAAGGCGTTTAAATTTTTTGTAATGACTCAAAAAAGGTTAATTTGAAGTCTGTTTTTACCATATTGTACGCACACAAAGACAAATGGTACAATTCTAAACCATTTACTTATAAGACGGGTTGAATGTTACTTAGTTGTGTGCTTTGTCTGGGAACGGAACTCTAAAAATATAAAGACATGTAATATGTCACTTGAAATCCTGCGAAAATGGGTCACGGCAACTTATTACACAATATATCTTTTTATCAGCGAAACTGTCGACCTAAGTCTTGGCCTCTTCGGTGCGGTATCGGATTCTGGTTCATTATTTACTCGAAACACGTTTCAACATAACACCGTACGGTAGAGTCATAGGGCAAGCGTGATATTTGTATCACAGCGTGGACCGGTGACCCGGTGCTTTTGGTTATTTAAAATATTACGTGAACAATGGATCGCTTTACATGTCACACTACGAATATATATGATCATATTATATTACTAACGTAGGTTCAAACAGTAGCACATAGTGTACATTGGGTGTGGTTTGTTGTTTATCTTCTTCTGCCATCATTAATCGCTAAGTAATCTCACTTTGGATTCGACCTTAGCATTGCTTTAGTCAGTTTGAATGGAAAAAGCTTCTTTAGAGGTAATATGATAGGTGTTAGGTGTCAGATCTCTTTATAATTAAATTTCAAAGATTTAAACCTATATAAATGAATAAAAATCAATTTTATATCAATCTACGTAAATAAAAATGTTCGATGCCCTATTTCATAGTACTGATATATAAGTGCAATATTTCACACAACTACCAATAAGTGAATTGTGTTCTTTAGTTTGTGGCATAACTAATGGCGAATGTCACCTCAATCATAATCTTCGAAGACTGCTGAAAAAAGTTGACCAAAAAGGCACTTGTTGACTAGACCATTAGTTATGCCACAAACTAAAGAACACAATTCACTTATTGGTAGTTGTGTGAAATGGCATAGAGATAGATGATTTTTGAAAAAAAAATTATGTTCCGTTTGCAAACATTGCAAAAGTTAATAACAATTAACTAAAAAAAGGGGGGTTTAGTTTTTTGCAAGTATCTCAAAAACTAATAAAGATTTTGCAAATTTGAAAAAAGATTTAATACGAGAAAGAAATACATCGAAGAGTTACACCGTTTAGGGGTCGATTTTTTTTCAACACGAAGATCCTATTAATAATGATTTAAAGCAGCTATATCTACATCCGTTTACTTAATAACTGGTTACTTATATAGTATTAAATGCTAAGTATTATCCTAATATCGCTTTAATAATATAACACCCTGATAATAACAGCGATGCGTTGGTTGTAATTTAAACTGATGAATTATCAGATATGGTAACATATATAATGACAATATGTTATATACTAATGTAAAAAAACAGTGAGTAATAAAATTATCTGAATGTATTAAGTCTATCTATTTATTTATTTATCTACTTTTCTCTTGTAATTATGTCGCGTCTTCATTAAAATTACAATATCTTTTGATAGAGTGAACCGATTTTCACGAGACCAAGACTAAATGTTACTCCAGGATATAATTTATGATTTTATATCGTAACGTTTTATCGTGAACGCATTACTTTAGCAGTGATGCATGTTCAAACAAACCAACAAACAGACATTTCTAAAAATGGCTGAAATGTATTTTATTACTTAGGTGGACCTAAGACACTCGTAATATTTTTATTTTACGAAAATCGAATAACCACATATTTACATAGTTTACATTGAAGATGATCGATACAGTAGTAAAGGCGCCTGCGAGGAAGTCATTTTTTTTTTTATTTGTGTGTAAACGGCTGTCTCCTAACAAGACGGGACCCGTCGGCGGCACTTTTGTTGCTGGGCCAACCGTTGGGGCGGCACAATGAAGTCTATAGAGATCTCCTGTCGCCCCAACTATAGCGGCAGACGTACACCGTGGGATTTTAGTCCGTTCGAGTCGGACATAGCCCACTCTCTTCCCCGAGAGGTGGTGTATCCATAAAGAATTTACCCACGTAAAAAAAAAGTAATAAAGGCGTGAAGCCGTAACAAACAAATAAACAAGCAAACTAACAAACTTACATTCCTTTTATAATATTAGTAAGGATAAGAATAAATAAAGAAAGATGTGTTACGAGGGAACAACATCAAATAATAACTACTGGTACTAACCACACAAAGAAGATCTTAATACTCGATAATGTATGTTTTATTTAACTTTTTACTACCGGTTAAAAATACCACATCTTAAATTTGGTTTAATTATCGTACAAACAAAAAACACACAAAAATCAAGATCGGTGTTATTACAAAAAAGTTAAATACATATTGAATACTTGTTTTAAAAAGCTTTCGAATTAAATGTACCGCGCCCACCCGAGGCAAGTTCGCGTTATCCTTGTTCACAAGTCTAACCAAAGCGAGACAAAAGAACAAGATGGCGAACATTCAACGACAGAGGTGCATTTATTTCGAAACCTTTTTAAAGCATGTATTCGATACGTATTTACCTTTTTTTGTAATAACACCGGATAAGTTTAAATAAAGCTCGCACCAAAAAACTCGATTCATTTAATTAAAAAACATAAATGTATACCTAAAAACACATGACACAAATATACTGGTTTTCGAAACCTTTTTAAAGCATGTATTCGATACGTATTTACCTTTTTTTGTAATAACACCGGATAAGTTTAAATAAAGCTCGCACCAAAAAACTCGATTCATTTAATTAAAAAACATAAATGTATACCTAAAAACACATGACACAAATATACTGGTTTTTCTCATATGCTACACATTTTTAAGTGTCACAATTTATAATTGCAGATATTTCATAATGAGAAAATATACCGAAATTTAGAAAAAGCTATCCAATTTAATTAATTAAGGATTTATTATTCGACCAAAAGTTAAAGTTCATTAGAACTGTGGGACGTCGGATGAGAAATTCTAGGGCTACGTTAAACTTTTCAAAGCTTCATATCAGTAAATTCTATAACGTAATGAGGCGTAAAAGGGAGGGCCTAATCTAAATGGAGCATGTTCGCAAAATTGAGTCTTAATTCAGTACAGCTTTGAAGTTAATAAAGATTTTGCAAATTTGAAAAAAGATTTAATACGAGAAAGAAATACATCGAAGAGTTACACCGTTTAGGGGTCGATTTTTTTTCAACACGAAGATCCTATTAATAATGATTTAAAGCAGCTATATCTACATCCGTTTACTTAATAACTGGTTACTTATATAGTATTAAATGCTAAGTATTATCCTAATATCGCTTTAATAATATAACACCCTGATAATAACAGCGATGCGTTGGTTGTAATTTAAACTGATGAATTATCAGATATGGTAACATATATAATGACAATATGTTATATACTAATGTAAAAAAACAGTGAGTAATAAAATTATCTGAATGTATTAAGTCTATCTATTTATTTATTTATCTACTTTTCTCTTGTAATTATGTCGCGTCTTCATTAAAATTACAATATCTTTTGATAGAGTGAACCGATTTTCACGAGACCAAGACTAAATGTTACTCCAGGATATAATTTATGATTTTATATCGTAACGTTTTATCGTGAACGCATTACTTTAGCAGTGATGCATGTTCAAACAAACCAACAAACAGACATTTCTAAAAATGGCTGAAATGTATTTTATTACTTAGGTGGACCTAAGACACTCGTAATATTTTTATTTTACGAAAATCGAATAACCACATATTTACATAGTTTACATTGAAGATGATCGATACAGTAGTAAAGGCGCCTGCGAGGAAGTCATTTTTTTTTTTATTTGTTTTTTTTTAGGACCTATAACTTTTTTTTTTTTTTTTATGTCATAGGTGGCAAACGAACAGGTGGGTCACCTGCTGTTAAGTGATCACCACCATCCATGCACACTAACAACCCCAGAGGAGTCGTAAGTGCGTTGCCATCTTTCGGAGGGAAGGGTTAGGGGAGGGAAAAGGAGAGGAGAGGGGAGGGGTGATGGGTCTCCGGTGCTCTCACTGACCGAACGAAACGCAACAATGCAAGCACTGTTACTTCACGTCGGTTTTCTATGAGAGGGTGGTACTACCCCGGGCGAGCCTACCCATTCATGCTGAAACCAATACCCTGGCCCGCTAGTAGTAGATAAGATAAATTTACGTATAGATTATACGTAATTTTACAGAATTTCATTCGAAAAGTTTTCAAAACAATTCACCTCTTTTGCTTAAAATAAAAAGTGCCTATTTTTGCACAATGCGTGTTATTTTTAACACAAGAGTTACTGGTTATATTTCTTCATTAAAGCGGAAGTAAGTTAAAAGGTTGTATGTCATAACTAGTTCAATCGATTATAATAAGAACATTAGAATATAACAATATGGCTATAAAACTGTACCAAGGAGTATCACGGTCATCAGCACCATAAGCGTCACGGACTACATTCAGTACAAGTTACGTTTTACTTCTTACATAAGATTATTGCGCAGTTGTATGCATCGTGGTAACGTACGTGCATACGTGCATCTGAACGCATTTAATGATATCGAACTTTACATTCTCTCCATTGATCCGTATACAAAATCATTGCTATTTTTTTTTTGTTGCTATTATTTTTAACTTTTTCTTATAGCACGTTACTGCAATAAAAATATGAGAGGTTTTAGAATTTAATTTATTTTCTTCAATTTAAATTGATCCATTGTATACATTTCTTTTATGATGGGTCACCTGATGTTAAGTGATCACCACCATCCATAGACATTTGCAACACCAAAGGAGTCGCAAGTGCGTTGCCAGCCTGTGTTTGAGGGAGGGGAGGGGAGAGGGAAATGGAGGTGGACCTCCGGCGTTCTCACTGACCGAACGAAACGCAACAATGCAAGCACTGTTACTTCACGTCGATTTTCTGTAAGAGGGTGGTACTACCCCGGGCGAGCCGACCCATACATGCTGAAACCAGTAGTAACATCAGCGTGGCTCTACCACCTACCAAAACTAAAAATGTTGTTGTTTAGTTACAAAATCTTTAATTTATTTGAAAAGCAGCTGCGCAATAAAATTCTTTCAACCCAACGAGATTTTCATGTCAGACGCTCTAATCTGTGTAGATATATTGCAATCAAGTATGTCTTGTGTAACAGAAGAAGCAATTCATGTACCAACTATACCTCTAAATTACATACTTCAACTTCTGATCCGATATATTCTGTAATTAAAGCAAAAAGTCAAGTGGGTCAATGGCCTATAACTGCCGGAATCCACCTACATTTGGTGGATGGCTTAATGTTTAATCTCGAGCATGTTAGCTTATCAATTGGGGAATTGGGATGTAAGGGGTGTGGTGCACCCTGCTGAATAACGAATGAGGCAATGGCGAAAGCGCGGTGGTAGGTTTTTACAGCCTGTTTTGGTCAACTTTTTTCAGCAGTCTTCGAAGATTATGATTGAGGTGTCATTCGATTCGAAATGGCATAGAGATAGATGATTTTTGAAAAAAAAATTATGTTCCGTTTGCAAACATTGCAAAAGTTAATAACAATTAACTAAAAAAAGGGGGGTTTAGTTTTTTGCAAGTATCTCAAAAACTAATAAAGATTTTGCAAATTTGAAAAAAGATTTAATACGAGAAAGAAATACATCGAAGAGTTACACCGTTTAGGGGTCGATTTTTTTTCAACACGAAGATCCTATTAATAATGATTTAAAGCAGCTATATCTACATCCGTTTACTTAATAACTGGTTACTTATATAGTATTAAATGCTAAGTATTATCCTAATATCGCTTTAATAATATAACACCCTGATAATAACAGCGATGCGTTGGTTGTAATTTAAACTGATGAATTATCAGATATGGTAACATATATAATGACAATATGTTATATACTAATGTAAAAAAACAGTGAGTAATAAAATTATCTGAATGTATTAAGTCTATCTATTTATTTATTTATCTACTTTTCTCTTGTAATTATGTCGCGTCTTCATTAAAATTACAATATCTTTTGATAGAGTGAACCGATTTTCACGAGACCAAGACTAAATGTTACTCCAGGATATAATTTATGATTTTATATCGTAACGTTTTATCGTGAACGCATTACTTTAGCAGTGATGCATGTTCAAACAAACCAACAAACAGACATTTCTAAAAATGGCTGAAATGTATTTTATTACTTAGGTGGACCTAAGACACTCGTAATATTTTTATTTTACGAAAATCGAATAACCACATATTTACATAGTTTACATTGAAGATGATCGATACAGTAGTAAAGGCGCCTGCGAGGAAGTCATTTTTTTTTTTATTTGTTTTTTTTTTTTTTTTTTTTTATTTTTTTTTTTTTTTTTTTTT
>MU159592.1:7397-33523 GCA_015888305.1 Antheraea pernyi | reverse complement strand
TGATCCCGAAACGCGACCCGCAGAAGCGAATCACTATGACGGGCTTTGTCGCCATGTGGTTGCGACCCAGTCAGGCTGTAAAACCCTACCACCCCGCTGCGTTTTTTATTTTTTAATATTAAATTTAATTAATTTGTTTAATATTAAAGCGTCATTCAAAAGCAGATGAGAGTGCTGACAAATGATGTAACTAGTGTAATGCTGTAACTTGTCCATGAAAAGTCGCGTTGTCATTAAAACTACAATAACTTTTCATAGAGTGGACCGATTTTAATGAAACAAACACTAAGTTTCTCCCGAGGATATGCTTTACGATTTTCTTGATGTTATATAGATTTATTGTGCACCCGATATTAGCAGTGATGCGTATTCAATTGTTCGTAGAAACAGACAGACAGACAAACATTTCTAAAAATTATTGAAATGTATTCTATTACTATTCCTAGACACCTGCAACAAATTTCTTCACAAAAATCTAAAAAATACAAACACGTTACATTTACATTCGTTTTATATGTATAGAAGATAGAAGAAGATGATAAGTTTGTCTAAATGTACTACTATTATGAAGATTTTCTAAAAGGTAATCTCTTGAAGTACGAATCTGTATATAAAAATTCTTTCACAGACATGAAGTTGACGACAAAAATAAGACCAAATCTATCATTTCTAGTACGACCATGCATTTAAATAAAATGGACATTAAACAAGTGTATGTCAGTCTGTCAATTTTTTCGAAGCTGCGTAGCACACGCACGTTGTCGGCACCGAGGACGTCGGCCCACACTGGGCCCATCGCCCCCACGACTCCCATATAGAGTCGGCAACACCCAGCACTCGGCCCCCCTATGTTGGGGAGCAGCCGGCCGAATGCCGCCGCCACCCCAACAATTCGCGGTCCGAGCCCCGCAAAATGGGGCTCGAACCACCAGCGCCCGTCCAGGGTGAGGCCCAGGTACTTCATCTAGGTCCCTACCCTTATCCGGGCGCCCTCCACCGTAATGTGGGCCCCAGGTGGTGGCCCTCGCCAAGTCCCGGACGTCATTACATCCCTTAAGGTTAAATTAATAATAATAAATGATTATAATGTAAGTTTTCCGTATGAATATTCATGTTTTTTTTTTTATGTCATAGGTGGCAAACGAACAGGTGGGTCACCTGCTGTTAAGTGATCACCACCATCCATGCACACTAACAACCCCAGAGGAGTCGTAAGTGCGTTGCCATCTTTCGGAGGGAAGGGTTAGGGGAGGGAAAAGGAGAGGAGAGAGGAGACGGGAGGGGTGATGGGTCTCCGGTGCTCTCACTGACCGAACGAAACGCAACAATGCAAGCACTGTTACTTCACGTCGGTTTTCTATGAGAGGGTGGTACTACCCCGGGCGAGCCTACCCATTCATGCTGAAACCAATAATAGTTTCAGCGTGGCTCTACCACCATTAACTATGAGAGGGTGGTACTACCCCGGGCGAGCCTACCCATTCATGCTGAAACCAATAATAGTTTCAGCGTGGATAATCATTTCGCAGAAGGAGGCGGCGGAGAAGGTCCGTGATGAGGTCCGTCTTCCCATTGCACAGATCCGGCGGATAGAGAAGGCCGGTGTGTAAACGGCTGTCTCCTAACAAGACGGGACCCGTCGGCGGCACTTTTGTTGCTGGGCCAACCGTTGGGGCGGCACAATGAAGTCTATAGAGATCTCCTGTCGCCCCAACTATAGCGGCAGACGTACACCGTGGGATTTTAGTCCGTTCGAGTCGGACATAGCCCACTCTCTTCCCCGAGAGGTGGTGTATCCATAAAGAATTTACCTACGTAAAAAAAAAGTAATAAAGGCGTGAAGCCGTAACAAACAAATAAACAAGCAAACTAACAAACTTACATTCGCTTTTATAATATTAGTAAAGTTAAGAATAAATAAAGAATGCGTTACGAGGGAACAACATCAAATAATAACTACTGGTACTAACCACACAAAGAAGATCTTAATACTCGATAATGTATGTTTTATTTAACTTTTTACTACCGGTTAAAAATACCACATCTTAAATTTGGTTTAATTAAATTAACCTTTTAAAGCCGGTTATAATACCACATCTTAAATTTGGTTTAATTATCGTACAAACAAAAAAAAAGTTAAATACAGATTGAATACTTAACATTATTTAAACTTATCCGGTGTTATTATATAAAAGTTAAATACGTATTGAATACATGCCCGAGGCAAGTTCGGTATCCGCAGTCAATACAATTACTATGATATTGTAAATGATAAATACAGCTCCTTTTTACTGTTTGCATGAATATATAACATGTTATAATTATATATAATTAACACATTATACATTGAAATAATTAACAAAAATAATTTATATGAAAAATATTAGATGATAAAAAGTAGCTTTTACAGCGAAGCCAATCATTTTTTATTTTAATAAAGTAAATCGTATTAGGCAAGCCTCTTTTCGCCGAGGCTAATCGAAGTTTAAACAAATTAACTTCGATTAGATTACTAAGCGAACATAAAGATACTATTAGTTTTTATTAAAGTAAATTTTCTTTATTAATAATAGGTGATATCCGAAATTAGTGATTCAATTATAATAAGTACATCACTGAGAGTTAGCTATATTTTATCCTTGAATGACTCAGGCTATATTTTGTTATTAAGCGTTACGTAATAATTATGTACAAAGTTCTGATCGGTTATTAGTATATCATAATGATGTTCTAAATGGAGCATGTTCGCAAAATTGAGTCTTAATTCAGTACAGCTTTGAAGTTAATCCATAGGATTGTTTTAAATTATATCGACGACCAGAATTTCCAGATTATAATTTTTAAATAAATTACAAATTTATCACAAGCAAACATCGTTTAAACTCTTCTATATACTAAGCTAGCGGGCCCGGCAGACGTTGTCCCGCCTTAATTATATAAAAAAATCCTTGACAAATAATATACCAAAACGTTCCTCATGAATCACTTTATATACTGGTGAAATCCGTATGAAAATACGTTCAGTAGTATTTAAGTTTATCGCGAATAGACAGACAGACGGACGCGGTAGAGGACTTCGTTTTATACTATGTAATAATAACTGGTTTTTCCTCACGATGTCGACTTATATAATACTACCCGTGCCCACGACTCCGTGGAATCTATGTAAAAAATAGTGACAAATAGAATTATTTGAATGTTAAATGAAGTCCATTTACTTATCTGCTTTTCTCTCGTACTTAATTCACGTCGTCATTAAAATTACAATAACTTTTGATAGAGTGAACCGATTTTAATGAAATCAAGACTAAATGTTATTTCAAGGATATGCTTTATGATTTTAATATATCAGTGTATCGATGTCAACCGCCGTCAGTTATTACCAAGGACGCGTTTTAAATTCTTTTTATTGCCTTATATACTAATATTTTGCTCTTTCTTTCACTAGTTTCAGGTTTAACTTTTTTAGATATACCTCGCACAAATAAAATCAAAGGTTTTTTGTTGCAGTGAGACGTGGCAGCGGTCAATCAATTCCAGGCGCTAGTGCAAAGTAACGTCCACTATAATATTTAAATATAGACTTAATTTATAAAATTCCTAATAGAAGTGATTACCTTCAATTACCCGTCATGTTAGTAGTCCGGTGAAGCTGTTAAGGCCTTGCTAGGCCAATAGCGTAGTCAGTTCGAGAAAAAAAACCGCCACGTTAGTAAATGCACGTAAATATAATACAGTAAACATATAACCATGATTTTGGTACATTTTTTTTATTGTGGTTGAAGAAGTCACTTTTATTTGAAATAATAAAGAAAGTGACTTAACAACAGCGATAAAAATCCTGAAATCAGATAAAATGTTTAACTCAATGTTGCAATAAAATGTGATAATATGTATCCTTAAGGTATATCTCCGCTGTCATGTTTTACGACATCGTAACATGACACGGGGCTTACGTCTATTTCTAAAGGATCGTTAGGTATCTTATTGGATTAATTCGCTATAACAATGATATTTGTACGTCTGTTAATTTGTTCCTCTGAGCCCTCGACAAACCCTTCTCAGAAATGATCGACAAAGAAAATTTGTTATTCGAAAGTCACAGAGCTGCTGATGCTACAGAAAACATTATATATATAACAACTGTGTAAAATGAAAGCCAGATATTAATTTAGTATTATTTATATATCGTGTCGCCATTGTGGGTATCCGCAGTCAATACAATTACTATGATATTGTAAATGATAAATACAGCTCCTTTTATATTTAAATATAATAGAGAAATCATTCATCTATGATTATTTATATAAAAACTGTATATTAACTATATAAAATGAAAGACAAATATTAATTTAGTATGTATTACTTTTTTCCTTGGAACAAATAGATGACAACACGTCCGTGCTATCTATCGTGTCGCCATTGTGGGTATCCGCAGTCAATACAATTACTATGATATTGTAATTGATAAATACAGCTCCTTTTATATTTAAATATAATAGAGAAATCATTCATCTATGATTATTTATATAAAACCGGTATATTAACTATATAAAATGAAAGACAAATATTAATTTAGTATGTATTACTTTTTTCCTTGGAACAAATAGATGACAACACGTCCGTGCTATCTATCGTGTCGCCATTGTGGGTATCCGCAGTCAATACAATTACTATGATATTGTAAATGATAAATACAGCTCCTTTTTACTGTTTGCATGAATATATAACATGTTATAATTATATATAATTAACACATTATACATTGAAATAATTAACAAAAATAATTTATATGAAAAATATTAGATGATAAAAAGTAGCTTTTACAGCGAAACCAATCATTTTTTATTTTAATAAAGTAAATCGTATTAGGCAAGCCTCTTTTCGCCGAGGCTAATCGAAGTTTAAACAAATTAACTTCGATTAGATTACTAAGCGAACATAAAGATACTATTAGTTTTTATTAAAGTAAATTTTCTTTATTAATAGGTGGTAATATCCGAAATTAGTGATTCGATTGTAATAATTAGGTACATCACTGAGAGGAAGCTATATTTTTCCTCGAATGACTCTGGCTATATTTTGTTATTAAGCGTTACGTAATCATTATGTACAAAGTTATGATCGGTTATTAGTATATCATAATGATGTTACTGTAAATAGAAAGCTCTCCGTGAGTTATTTAGGTAGTTTTTTTGTTATTACATATTATATTATAATGAACGCGAACGAATTAGCCGGTCGGTGATAGTTTTCTGTAAAATGCATAATATCCTATATAATTTACTATCGTCAAAATTATGATGGTCTTTAAATATCCCGATGAAAAACATTCCAACAGCTGAAACGCGAGTAGATTTAACGGGAAGTCGTCAGTTTGTTTACCTTGTATACCTATATATACATATATATAAAACTAGCCAACCCGTGCCCACTTCGTTGGGCGGTAATACGTAAGCTTGGAATGGTTATTTTGCGCTAAGACGCAGCGGAAGCTCTGAAAAGGAAAAAAATACACCAATTTTGCAACATTCTTCATTGCTGCTCCGCTCCTATAGGCCTTAGCGTGATGATATATAGCCTATAACCTTCCCTGATAAATGAGCTATATAACACTGAAAGAATTTTCCAAATCGGACCAGTAGTTCCTGAGATTATCCTTTACAACGTCACAAATTCACAAACTGTACCTCTTTATAATATTAGTATAGATTATAAAGTTGAAGAGTTTGTTTGCTTGAACGCGCTAATCTCAGGAACTATGTCCGATTTGAAAAACGATTTCAGTGTTAGATAGCTCATTTATCGTATTTAAAACTAAGCGATATATTTCATCACGCTACGACGAATAGGAACGGAGCATCAAAGAAGAATCTTTCAAAATTGGGTTTAACGTATATATTATTTAAATAGATTCAAAAGTTAGCGTTAGCCCAAAAGCCGCAGGCAGAAGGTAGTATTTAAATAAACAGAGCCAAAAATTCCATAATTTTTCTGTTCTTAGTTCTATCAGAAACTTACAGTATAGACATATTTTCCAGAGAACTTTCATCTCTAGTCATAATTCTAATCTAGTTTCAGTGCGCCGCGAAATACCTTATAATTTTGAATTATTATTTATCCATAAACTTTAATTAACGGCTCCTAGACTACGAGTTCAACGATCAAAAGTCCAATTACAAATACTAATCAACCCCTTACCTTTTCAAACAGAACGGGGGCGGAATTCAAACGCTCGTTTACTGAACAGGATAAGTAAAGTTTTATTCAAATTGGGATGAAAAAAATCTGTCCGGGACAGGAGGAGCTTTGAATTAACATAAACTGTTATACAATAACATTATTGTAAACCAGGGATATTTTTGTTCCGCCTACGTAAATATGCATGTATGGAAATTATTGTAGAAAATTGTTAAGACTTATTTTGATAGAAAATTAAGGTTTTACGTAACACTGATATGATTATTATTGTGACAAAGCTAGCAGAAAGAATCATTGAGAACTTAGATCTGTGATGTTAAAAAAATAATTACAAATGATAATATACCAAAAAAAAAACGAGGTAGTCATAAATACTGCAGACAGAATTGAAAAGTCGAAGCAATGAAATAAATGTGTTTTCTTTTGAAAATATTGATTATAGTGTGAATGACAATATTTAAATTTCAGAACTTGTTTATTGAAATTATTAACATTAGTGTGGTTTTCATATCTAATGGCACTCGGAGCAATAATTATATACATTTTTATAAAGTCTATTAACCAATCAAACGTATGATGAGCTGCAAAATATCAATATTACATGTATACATGCCCCTATACTTCATGTCGCTAGTCTAACACAAGCCGCGCAAGCGCAAAACGGCTGATAATGCCTATGTAGCATGTCATAACGCGAAATTATAGATTTATTTCCTGCCAAAAATACCGCTTAACGCGCCTAAAGAAATTTTCACTTGAATTAAAATTATTTTGAGTATAAATATTTTACCTAGCTGCTTCGATTAGCTTACATTAGTTATTAATATAAATTTCACGAGGTTGATTGGTTTTTTGTGTTTGAACGCAATCATTTCTGGAACTATCAGCCACACTTCAAAATCATGTTATCACATTTTATAAGTCATTTGTTGAAGAACATTATGAGCTACCTAACCCACTCTATGACCTTTAAGAATGGAGTGATCTATAGGAAATAGACATGGTAAATCAGAAAGTACATTGGGAGAGAACAGAATAATATAACGGACGAATCGTGTAGTGTGGGTCGTGTAAGACGGACTTAGCCATATAACAATAATCTAGTTCAGTATGAAGAACCGAACTGTGAATGCCTATGTCAGCGAGATACTATGTTGCTATGTGATCAGAGCCATGGACGATGGCATGTTTAATATGGGATTTGTTTACGCTTATCTAACTGCATTGAGTTAAAATACGTATAAGTTTAAAAGACGAAACAAAAACTAAACAGTTTGGCGTTGTCTGGATATGTTGTATTACCATAATCTATTTCTATACCGAATTTTACTAGAGCTGGTATAGCTACTTATCGAATACACTACAAAAAAATGGATAGTTGTAATTCACTTATTTATTTGTAATAATTAAAACCACTGTATCCAAGAAAACTCGTTTTAATGAGCAAACATACAAGGACAACTTTACATCCTCTTCCTAACGTGTTTTTATTAGTACATTATGATACAAGTGTGTAATGTTGGTGATTACCGCTGAGGCGCCATTGAGACCCGAGCCGTTAGGTGAGGGTCTTAAGAGAGCCGAGGACTGTAATCACTAATACACACGTGTATCATACGACGTTTTTCAACACACTTGTGAAGAAAATAATAATAAAAAATTATTTTATTTAGTACATAAAAATTTTATTTAGAGAAACAATTAGTAAATGTGCAGTTAGTAAAATTATAATTAACTGTTTTTGATGGCATGGCGGTTTTATCAAATAGATTATTTATTGAAATACTTTCAAGTTCTAATGTTATTTGAGATGGTTCATTATTCGTGTAGGTAGGTGAAATCCAATCATTGGATGTACGTGGCGTTTCGCCAGTAGGATGTGCCTCAGAATCAAGTCTAATTCTTTTTGTGATTTTTGCACAAATTTCCTTCTTGTTTAGTATGGAATCTTCTATATATGATTCCCCTACATTGCTAGATCGCCACCCACCATGACGCTTCAAAGTCATTATATCAGCTCCTGAATTAGCCAGCAATGTCGCTGAAGTTCTTCTGAAACTATGTCCAGTATAGCTCTCAGCATCTGCTAAACCTAAAAACTTAGCGATTTCTTTAGGCATAGAACCAAATTTGTTTATACCTATTGGCTGACAGGTACATTTACCATTCTGGTAATTTAGAAAGAAACGGTCATTTTTTGTTTTTGGTGAACGCAAACTTTCATACTTCTTAACAATTTCATAGAATGGACCGTGTGTGATGAATGACGTCGGTATTTTATTATTCGTGATAGGTATCTTCACTAAAAGCATCTGGCCATGGTGTTCTATGTCTTTTACAGTTATATTTTTATATATATAATTCTTGTATCCTACATGCACCAGTTACACCAAATATTAAAGCAACCTGAAAAAAAGAAACAATAATTAAGTTCAACACACAACACAGGCTAAAGTCGCGTAGATATTTAAAATTAATTTAACTAACCTTAGTAGCCAGATATTGGTTATTTGGAGCATCTTTTATAAATTTTTCAACGTCGTCAGACGATAAAACCTTTGATTTCTTGTTTCTAAATCCATCGGATAGTCTCTTTAGATAAGCTGACAAACTAGAATATGTTTTTAAGTCCACTCCATTCTTTGTTCGGACTGTACTTTTTAACATTCAATATATACACCACAGAGAGCTAGGTTTGTACTTAGAAGATAATTCTTTAAAGTACGCCATGAACACATTTTCTGAAAACGACTGCGTATTCTTGTTATTTTGCCATTGTATGAAATTTTGGTACGCTAATAGATATTTTTCCTTGGAGTTTTCAGGTAGTAAACTTTCCATAACGTTAAGGGCTTCACATCTTATATCGGGCGGTGTACAACATAAATCATTTTCTTCATAACTAGTACTTGTAGACATTTTAATTAATAAATAACTATAATTTCAATAGTGAAAACGAGTTGTGAATTTTTTCCCGCTATGGCGGGAAAAATTAATCAACTGGCGGAATTGTGGGATTTTCAACAGAGACCAAAGACAAAAATTTAAAAAAAAAGAATTTATGTATATCTAGGCCATAAGGAATAAATTATTTATAGATTATTCTTGAAGAATAGTAAATAATTTACAATAAACTTCTGTTCTCATTTTTTACACATTTTTCATCATTAAATAATTCACATTTAAGCTCATAGTGGTTAAAAAAATATTCAATCTAAAACAACAAGGAATTTGGTATGTGTTTGCAATAGTTTGCTCGCTCGTTCACCTGTGTTATGTGTGGCAAGGCTTTATGATCATACAAATAATTTATATTTTATTCTTTCTAAGATTTAGACAGTTTAATTTTGAATTAACTTTATGAGCAAGTGTGTTGAAAAAATATTTATATGTATTTACACCTATAATTAAGGTGCCTCAATAAATGGTTTCACTGGCGGCTATTGCGAAGTAATTATTTTTATCTGTACGTGTGTATGTGCATTCAGATCATCCTAATCACTTGGACAAATTTTTGTGTGTGTTCAGGCGGATTCAAGATTTCTTTAGAGTCACAATTGGACCCGGTAGGTGGCGCTGTGGTTGAATTTTAGATTTTTTTTATTATCATGGCAGGAGAACGTCCGCCTGGCCCGAAAGTTATTTATATAAATACTAACAGTGTACCAAATGAGGTTTTTCATCAGCAACATATTTCGAACCTTAACCCACAATACAACTACCTCAGTGCTCACTTACACTGTATAACGAACTACTGAAACAATAACTTATAATATTATTAAAAAGATTTACATTAATATTACATTTAATAAACGTTGCCATTATAATTAAGATTTTGTGACTATATAAAAAATAAACGCTTGTCTATTCCGCAAGAAATTGTATTATGGAACTCTTTACGTAATACGTTTATAATCTAAGATCTTATTAGGAAGACCTCTATATCATTAAACTTATTAATAATTATAATGTCGAATTGTAAACAATAAGCTGATAATTATTTATCTAATATATTTTTTTTTTTTTTTTATTGTAGCACGGCAAAATTACTGCACAGCGCCTGATGGTAAGCACAGTACAATCCAAAAACAACGGCGACCACCTAGTGATATACTATCCATCGCCGGTCGCCGCTGTCATGCCGGCCTGCGAAAAGCTGGATATGCACAGGCTGATCCCGAAACGCGACTCGCAAAAGCGAATCACTATGACAGGCTTTTTCGCCATATACATGGTGGTTGCGACCCAGTCAGTCTGTAAAACCCTACCACCCCGCTTTCGCCATTGTCTCGTTTGTTATTCAGCAGGGTGCACCACGTGCAGGTGAGGTTGACTTGGATGTCTCAAGTCTTAGATATTATTTGACACCCCTTACGTACCCCTTACCCCTTGAACTCTTACTAAATTTCATGCAAAGTCGCGGGTAACAACTAGTTTATATATAAATTTCTTGTGTACGTGTGTATGTCACCGAACTCCTCCTAAACGAATAGACCGATTTTGATGAAATTTTGTGTGTGTGTTCCAGTAGATCCGAGAATGGTTTAGATTAACAATTGAACCTGGTAGGTTTCGCTGCGGATGACTTTCAGGATTTTTATTTTTTATTATCAAGGTAGGACAAGGTCCGCCAAGTCCCCTAGTATTTTATACTTTCTGAGAGTATTATTTATAACTGTTATATAGCCTGTCAATTTTGAAATGATTTATTCTCTCCGTACCTATACAAAGTTTTATTAATATTACACAGAATATTTATTATAATGTTAGAATAAACAAAACCATTACTTCTTTTACGATTTACCTAAATGTATAATTGATAATTCATGTAGTTTATAATCATTGGAGTACATTTGTACATTGTATACAACTTTATCCAATTCGGTTGACTACATTTATGAATGACATATACCTACTTTCCTTATACAATATTTTATAACAATCGTTCAGGATATTCATTTTCAAGACGGAAGTTCAAACAGACAGACTGACAAAGAATAAATATCTATTCGTGACTACTGACCATTTTTTACCCTTTGCCCAAAATTTCCACATATTCTACCCTACTATTAAATGTGTAGGTAGAAACTACGATTTTATTTTAAATAATTTAGGGGTTTATAGCTCTATATTAACATAGATACAACTTAATAATAGATGACATAAATTACCAAACAATACTAATCTTAACAATTATGTTACATTTAATCACAAACTCACTTATATTTTAATTATTCTGAAATAAGAAGGCTTACATCGAAGGACTGAAGGGTAACAGAAAAGTGAGAGCTTATGATTTTGCCCTAGTAACAGTGAAATAACAAGTGTACAAGTAACAGTGTTTGCATTATTGCGTTTCGTTCGGTCAGTGAGAGCGCCGGATAACCCACCTCCCCTCGCCCCTTCCCCACTCCCCCTACCCAAAACACAGGGTGACAACGCACTTGCGACTCTTCTGGTGTTGCAAGTGTCTATGGACGGTGGTGATCACTTAACATCAGGTGACCTGTTCGTTTGCCTCCTATGATATAAAAAAAATATAGAGAATACATAAATAATTTGAATTTTTGCCGGGATTTTAGTCTGCCATGTAGTGGATTTTATATTTTATTCATTTATTCTTGTGTTATATTGTGTATATATATTGTGTATTGTGTATATTGTGTAAAACTGGTAGTGTTGTTTGTCTATTGTGCATAAGCGAAGTGAATGGAAAATAATACCACGGAACATGAATACTGAGATGCCACAAAAATGTCCTGGAAAGTTGTAACAAGGGAGCAACCATCTTGTTGGAACATAAACATTGACTTTGAAATGATCGCACGACACTAACTTTTAATACTATTAACTACTCGACAATGGCAGTAATAATCTAAAAGATTGGTTGCCTAAAATAGAGCTTAAAAAAATTAACCATTGTACTTATAACATAATGTTCGTATACGAGAGTACGATTGATATACAAGATATCTAACACACAAATGCTCGCGTAACCCTCCAATATACTATTGAAGTGGACAGTTCAACAACCAAGTATTCATTTCAATCGAGTACCACACGTGTGAAATTCTAGAAATTACTTTACCCGAGTCATTTTGATTGTACTTTGTGTAATTCGATATTGTATAGAATTTACAAACTTTTACAGAAGACTCATTGTCCAAAATTATTTAAATTCAGGATGAAATCTTTTCTTTATGCCTCTCGATACTTAATACCTCTATGAAATATAAATAAGTTTGAACCTATGTTCATTTGTCCCTTATGAATTAACTACACGGTTCATCTAAATGCAATAATACATTTTTGACGAATTGTTATGCGCACGAGGTTGTCGAATAAGTTCAACCACTTTACAATAGATGGCGCGCAATAATGTTTCGAATACTACAGAACTAAATTATCTATTATGAGTTGCTTTCTTAATGACGCTGTAATGCTTATTCATTAGTTGGTAATGGTAACTTTTAAAACTGGCATTACTTACACACCAACGTTTATAGATTTTATAATTTGGTTTAAAAATACTGCGTCTGTCTATATATTGATATAAATAGTCAGTCGTATTACAATCAACTGACAAGTGTGTCGCCTAGAAATAAAAAAAGCAATATTTCACTGCTTCAAAAATATTTTTATATGAATGTACTAATGCTTCATAGGTGTTAAGAGATTTAGGAACACGTGTGTCAATTTTCTAGAGTTTTGACATTAACAGTTTATGGAACTCAAAGAAGTTACATGAGTTTTTTTGTAGTCCGGTGAAGGTATTGCCAGGTCAATAGCATAGTCAGTTCGAGATGTACATACATTTTAATTTAATGCCATCTTTAGTTACATTAAATGAAATGGTATATTGTATAGCATAGTAAAACAACACTAGCCGTTCAACGTAACTAAATTATTGGATTATATAAGAGTTAATTTCTATATTGTTGAAAATAGCTTCACAAATGATCCATCATTTTTTATAATGTCTGGAAGATTTTACCGCAATAGATTTATATTGTTATGTGTACAATAAAAGTCAAAAGCTATTTCAGCAGTTGAAAAATAAATTTCATTTGGGTTCCGTAAAAAAACCCTACCACTACAAATAAACGATTTTCTTTTATTGATATTGCCACAGACTCTTGAGCTTCAAAGCACAACAATATACCTTTATCGGCACACGTTTAAAGGTACAACTTAATAATAGATGACATAAATTACCAAACAATACTAATCTTAACAATTATGTTACATTTAATCACAAACTCACTTATATTTTAATTATTCTGAAATAAGAAGGCTTACATCGAAGGACTGAAGGGTAACAGAAAAGTGAGAGCTTATGATTTTGCCCTAGTAACAGTGAAATAACAAGTGTACAAGTAACAGTGTTTGCATTATTGCGTTTCGTTCGGTCAGTGAGAGCGCCGGATAACCCACCTCCCCTCGCCCCTTCCCCACTCCCCCTACCCAAAACACAGGGTGACAACGCACTTGCGACTCTTCTGGTGTTGCAAGTGTCTATGGACGGTGGTGATCACTTAACATCAGGTGACCTGTTCGTTTGCCTCCTATGATATAAAAAAAATATAGAGAATACATAAATAATTTGAATTTTTGCCGGGATTTTAGTCTGCCATGTAGTGGATTTTATATTTTATTCATTTATTCTTATGTTACTTGACTCTATATTGTGTAAAACTGGTAGTGTTGTTTGTCTATTGTGCATAAGCGAAGTGAATGGAAAATAATACCACGGAACATGAATACTGAGATGCCACAAAAATGTCCTGGAAAGTTGTAACAAGGGAGCAACCATCTTGTTGGAACATAAACATTGACTTTGAAATGATCGCACGACACTAACTTTTAATACTATTAACTACTCGACAATGGCAGTAATAATCTAAAAGCATGGTTGCCAAAAATAGAGTTTAAAAAAATTAACCATTGTACTTATAACATAATGTTCGTATACGAGAGTACGATTGATATACAAGATATCTAACACACAAATGCTCGCGTAACCCTCCAATATACTATTGAAGTGGACAGTTCAACAACCAAGTATTCATTTCAATCGCTTAAAAAAATTAACCATTGTACTTATAACATAATGTTCGTATACGAGAGTACGATTGATATACAAGATATCTAACACACAAATGCTCGCGTAACCCTCCAATATACTATTGAAGTGGACAGTTCAACAACCAAGTATTCATTTCAATCGAGTACCACACGTGTGAAATTCTAGAAATTACTTTACCCGAGTCATTTTGATTGTACTTTGTGTAATTCGATATTGTATAGAATTTACAAACTTTTACAGAAGACTCATTGTCCAAAATTATTTAAATTCAGGATGAAATCTTTTCTTTATGCCTCTCGATACTTAATACCTCTATGAAATATAAATAAGTTTGAACCTATGTTCATTTGTCCCTTATGAATTAACTACACGGTTCATCTAAATGCAATAATACATTTTTGACGAATTGTTATGCGCACGAGGTTGTCGAATAAGTTCAACCACTTTACAATAGATGGCGCGCAATAATGTTTCGAATACTACAGAACTAAATTATCTATTATGAGTTGTTTTCTTAATGACGCTGTAATGCTTATTCGTTACTTGGTACTGGTAACTTTTAAAACTGGCATTACTTACACACCAACGTTTATAGATTTTATAATTTGGTTCAAAAATACTGCGTCTGTCTATATATTGATATAAATACTCAGTCGTATTACAATCAACTGACAAGTGTGTCGCCTAGAAATAAAAAAAGCAATATTTCACTGCTTCAAAAATATTTTTTATATGAATGTACTAATGCTTCATAGGTGTTAAGAGATTTAGGAACATGTGTGTGAATTTTCTAGAGTTTTGACAATAACAGTTTATGGAACTCAAAGAAGTTACATGAGTTTTTTTGTAGTTCGGTGAAGGTGTTGCCAGGTCAATGCCATCTTTAGTTACATTAAATGAAATGGTATATTGTATAGCATAGTAAAACAACACTAGCCGTTCAACGTAACTAAATTATTGGATTATATAAGGGTTAATTTCTATATTGTTGAAAATAGCTTCACAAATGATCCATCATTTTTTATAATGTCTGGAAGATTTTACCCCAATAGATTTATATTGTTATGTGTACAATAAAAGTCAAAAGCTATTTCAGCAGTTGAAAAATAAATTTCATTTGGGTTCCGTAAAAAAACCCTACCACTACAAATAAACGATTTTCTTTTATTGATATTGCCACAGACTCTTGAGCTTCAAAGCACAACAATATACCTTTATCGGCACACGTTTAAAGTTATCTTCACGTTAACTATATAGTGAGAGAGTCGATAAAACGGCGTAGATTCGACAATATTAAAACTATAAGTTCTCCTATACGTGTTCAAGAATGTTAATGTTTTTTTTATCTGGCGAATTTTACTTATAATGTTCAAAACAAAGACTTAGAAACTAGCTGTGCCTCCGACTTCTAGTGTAAAAAAACGGTAAGTAATAAAATCATCTGAATATATTCCCTGTTATTACAATAATCTTAAATCCATATTAAATACTTGGTTTAAAAAGGTTTCGTAATAAATGGCACCGCGCTCGCCCGAGGCAAGTTCGCGTTATCGTTTTTCACAAGTCTAACCTAACGTACCCAAAGCGAGACAAAAGAGCAAGATGGCGAACATTCAGCGACCGCAGTGCATTTAATACGAGACCTTTTTAAAGCCAGGGTTCAATACGTATTTAACTTTTTTGTAATAACACCGATAAAGTCCATTTACTTGGACCTACCTTCTACCTTTCTCTCGTGCTTAAGTCGCGTCGTCATTAAAATTACAATAACTTTTGATACAATGAACCAATTTTAATGAAACGAAGACTAAATGTTACTCGAGGATATGCTTTATGATTTTATTTTATTTAAACGCATTAGTCTAGCAGTGATGAGTGTTCAGACAAACAAACAGGCAGATAGATATACAGAAATTTCTAAAATTGGTCGAATTGTATTTTATTACTTATTTCTAGATACCAGCAACAATTTTTTTCACAAAAATCTAAAAAGTACAGACGCGTTAGATTTTCAATCATATTATATGTATAGATCTCTGGTCGTTATAATTGAGGTCCACACCTATGGAATTCCAGTCAGAAGCTTAGATACTTAAATATGAGTGTACTCGAATAGCCTTCTAAGATTGATAAAAAAAAATTAAGACATTAATATTTTTAACTGATTTTTATACTTTTCAGATATAATTATAAATTATTTTACAATCCTTTGTAGTCTACGAATCCTTACTTTTATAAATGCAATTGATATGTCTTTTTCATATCATAGGAGGCAAACGAACAGGTGTTGAACACTTGATGTCAAGTCCATAGATACTAACAACACCAGAGGAGTCACAAGTACGTTACCAGCCTGTGTTGGTGAGGAAGGGGGGAGGGAGAGACCTCCGGCGCTCTCACTGACCGAACGAAACGCAAAAATGCATGCACTATTATTTCACGTCGATGTTTCTGTGTGTCGTGTGGTATTACCCCGACCCATTCATGCTGACACCAGTAATAGCTTCAGCGTGGCTCTACCACCTAAAACATTCAACAACATGAAACAACAACTCTGTTTGTTCGTTTGTTACATTATCATGGATTAACCACACCATAATGTAATTTTGCAAATATGTTGTCAAGGGTTACAGAAAATGACATAGGTTAGGTAACTTGTATCAAGGGAAAAGTATTGTTTCCAAGGTATAAGTTAAACATACACTATATGAACGAAACTGCACACAAAAACTAGTTAAAGATAAATACTAGATACTTCTCCATATAGTCAGGATCTAGCGAAACGCTGTCTGTACTTCGTCCGCACTCCGTTACTAAATAAGTTCAAATGTAAAAACATTAACCTATATAAATAATGATTTGCATTACGCGATACCGATTCCGATGTGAAACAGTTTATTGGTATCCCATTTTAGAAACCACTTTATGTTATTACAAAACTTTTAATATTCGTTCTGGATAGTTATTCCGATCGTAAAGCTACGTGTTTTATCTTTGGTCTGGGAACACCGGGGAATATATCGAAACGAAAGTCATTTTTGTTACAAACAATATAACAGGTATTATTACAAAATAAAATTCCTATATATTATTGAAGTGAACATTTCTTGAGTCGCGTCGAGCGATTTTTCGTGGGGGAAAAACTTATGGTTTTTTTTTTATATCATAGGAGGCAAACGAACTAATGTGAAGTGATTACCGCCGTCCGTAGACACTAGCAACACCAGCGGAGTCGCAAGTGCGTTGTCAGCCTATGTTTGGGAGAGGGGGGAAATGAGTAGGGATAGTGGGAAGGGGAGGGGAGAAGAGAGGGAAGAGGGAATGAAATGCAACAATGCAAACACTGTTACTAATTCACGCCGGTTTTCTGTGAGACTCTTTTTCTTGTGAGGTACTACTCCGGGCGAACCGACCCACCCATTCATGCTAAAACCAGTATTAGCTTCAGCGTGGCTCTACCACCATGTTCGGATCACCGATGACCTCGTAATAATTTCAATTTACAAATTATGAAATTTAAACACTCCAGAGTACAATTGATTTAAATAGTGAATTAAAAAAAAACACTTATTATTCCATTGGTTCGAGTTTTCACTTCTGTCGGGAGTACTTCTACATTTTTTTGTTTCGCGGGGGAATCCTCTTGGAGATCTGCACCTAGCCGGTGAATGAGTGAGAATGCCAGATTTCTACTGACTAAGCCCCCTCGGTGTTCTGTTTGTCATCATTTAGCCGGGCGGGCAGGAACGGCCTCTGCAGTACTTCTACCCGACCCGTCAGGTGTTGACCCCTCATCAGGGTCCCGACTTGTAGTCTGGAGAAGGAAGACCTTGACCCTCTCTGACGAACTGATGGGAGGCGCACTGAACACTGATTACTTCTACCTGCCTCGCTTTCTCACTCAAACAAACATACAGACATCATATTTAGCATTTATACTTACTATAATATAGATTGGCCTTTAAAGAGTTTTTTTAACATACTACGCTATTGGCCTAGCAAGGTATTAACAGCTTCACCAGACTGCTAAGACGAGTGCTTAAGACACTCAGCCGATTTTATTTTCACAACCAGATCAAGGGTGCACGGAACACCTCGGCTTGGGTTGTTGCTTAGGTCACGCAAAACGTTAATCTAACTGAGGCACCCTAAAGGTTAAAAAAAATATTGTATAGGTTTTAGCATTTGAGCAGAATCTTCTTTAATGTTAAATGTTGATATGGTCTGAGATTACAAGCACGTTAAACCAAGAGAAGGTATTGGCGGTGCATCTACCGGAATACACGTATATGTGCTTGGCGACAGATTTTCAACTAGAGATCGGTCATCAATATCAATAAACGGAAAACGATACATCTGTAATTACGTATCTGTAATAAGTATTATGTTACTTACGTTTCTCGTAGAATTGGAATATTCCAACGAAGATCCTGCAAATAAACAAATAGTACGTTAAAAAAAAAACAGAAATAATTAACCAATGTAATAAGGGAGAAATTTTTTTTAATATCAATGAGTTAAAAAAAGTGAGAGTAGTATAAACTTAATCTTTATATACATACATTACGCTCACCGCTTTTTTTTAGTTCACACGAGTGAAGCCGTGTACACTGGTACTTATTTATATAACTATTGGTTTTCACTCGCGGCTTCATTCATTAGCGTAAATGTAGATTTAATATTCGAGGAACAGTAATTTTTTTTCTGAATGTAATTACCTTACGGCCTTTTCTGAATCACAACAGCTTTACCGGACTACTCACAGACAACATCCATGCAAAATTTAATGATCATCAGATGTATAGTTAAGACGAGAAGAGAGAGCGTGAGAAACAAACAAACAAACGTAAAATACGTACAATAAACCCTTCTGTTTTGGTCCGGACGTATCCAAGTTCCCTTTCAAATGAAATTGTAATCACCCGACGATCATTGCCTCTGTGCTTTAACATACACACGCAGAGGACTGTGTATATTTTTTATATTTTTCTAGATAATTAGGTCAAATATTAAGCACCTATTTTTTGAATTGATTTAGAACGAGAATCGAGAGCAGAGTGTCCTCCATAAATATTGCTACTGTCTAAACAATCACCTGGTATATATACAAACTATAAACTAAGAAAATTCTTTTAATCGAGTTACGTAAATTTTATAGTTAATTTTTAAAAATGCAACGTCGACCGAGATATACCTTCAATTATCTTTCCGTTAATTTATGGTAATTTTGAACGCAACTGTACTGAAGTTGTACGTTCCCAGTAAAATATAAGCAATTAATCTTATACCTGTGTACCGTATTTTCACAAATAACCTTCATTGAGTACGGTTGTAATTAATTATTACCCCGGTCTTTGAACGAACGGTTATCATTGGTACAGACAGCTCTTCCATTTGCTAAATTAAACGGGAATAAATTTAACGTTCTATATTTCGCAGGGTGTCTCGAGAAACCATAGTAATTGGAATCAAATGTAATCATTTTATTATTTGATTCGTCTTTGAGTGTAATTGGCTTCACGTTAATTGCCTGCAAAACGCTAAACTTTGATGGCGTATGATTAAAATACGCATTAATTTGTACCTATTTTGTATACTACACAAGAAATCCTTTATAACGTTTGTGTGTATATTTAAGGAGAACAGTGGAATATATTTCTGAAAACGTCAATATTTCGTCGAAACACTGACGTATAAAATAATTAAACAATGTAACATAATTTAAATTTGTCTATATAATTGACATTCTTTATTATTATAAAGAATGTCTAATTATAATTTATTTTTTTCAAATATTATTGTTTATATGATATAATATTTATTAATTTAGTTCAGATATTACATATATTTTCTTCTGTTAATAAGCTTAACCTATGTTAAAGATATGCATGTTTTAGTATTATTATTTTACAAATTTCATTCTACACACAATCAAAGTTATTAACTGTGGTTACGCTACTTTTATGTAGTTTAAAGTTACCGCAATATTGTGATCAGTTCGCGACTCTTTCCATCCCCGCTTAATTACCTCTTCCTTTTGGCACATGCATACACTCATCATCGCGCCACGCATCGAAAAGTCCGCTCCGCGCCGCGTCCTTTAATACTTAATTTTTTCGCTTGGTCAAGTGGGTGCAACGGCGCCCCCAAAGTGATATAGGTGCACACACCTTTTAACAACTTTGTCTATTTCTGAATAAACAAACTATCAAGTCTACCTGATAACATTTTTCAGACACCATTTGAGCTGCCACACGTTCGATCCTTCAGGGAGTTTGTTTTCGAATGTATATTTTAATTTAATTACGACATAATTAATGTAAAATAATTTCTAACATTGTATTCGTTATATTTATGGACTTCGATAACTGTCCGTCATTTTAATCGCATGTAAAATTATATACGCAACGATTGATTCATAGTTTTTACCCATTTATTAATTAACTTCAGTGGAATCGTTGTTGTAATCTAAAAGGAAAACAGAACTACTTTGTTCAATTACCCAATTAATTTGAACTACTTCTGAAAGTGATACGCATTTTATCAACAATTAACAATCTTATCTGACATAATTCAAGCGTTTAGCAACTTGTAACGGTATTTTTACGTTTCTTATCAAAGTGTGACACATAACACACGATATACGTAAAGTACTTTACGATTTAACACACACTATGCGCAGAATGTACAAACAAACAGTAAAATATATGCTTTTTATATGGAAGCATTTAGGTATGTAGTCGACTGTATTAAAACAAATTTCCAAACCAAATTAACCTTTAATTTTCAGCGTTTGTCCTTGGAGGTGGTCAAAGATGGTAACTACGCTAAATTTAGGGAAACTGGTTATCAATTGCAGCTACCGAAACACAACAACAGATGCTTAGCGACTGCTTTTCAACTTCTGAGGGTGGTAGCTAACCAGGCGGGATTTGAAAAAACCTTAATATCATATTACAATTTCATCACAACATTTCCTTTCACTGAAAGCACCAGAAGAATTCGTACCTACGTCGATCGACCCATTGTCCAAACATACTAATGCTGAACTATCATCGCTTCAATCTATCTTCTATACACAAAATAAGAATGTAAAGCTAACATGTCTATACTATTTAGTTTTTTGTGAAAAAATGCTGCAGGTGTCTAGGATAAGAAAATACGTTTCAATCATTTTTTAGAAATGTCTGTCTGTCTGTCTGTTTGGATACGCATCACTGCTGAAGTACTGATTTCACAATATAACCTCAAGAAAATCATAAAACATATCCTCTTGTAATATTTAGTCTTGGTTTCATTAAAATCGGTTCACTATATCAAAAGTTATTGTAATTTTTACGGCGACGCGACTTAGTGTACGTCCAGAGTGGACGCTATAATCGAGCGTCGAGCGTAGCGTCGCGTCCAGCGTTCCTTCCAAACGTATGCATTAATACGTGAGCGTCCTGAGAGGCGAGCGAGCGTCGCTTTTGGACGCTGGACACCCCGCTGGACACAACGCCGAACGCAGATGCACTCAGGCCGTACGTTTAATTACGAGAGAAAAGTAGATAAATAAATTTACTTAATACGTTCAGATGATTTTATTAGTCGCTGTTTTTTTTTCTATTAGGTTGAGTCACGGGCACAGCTAATGTACCTATGTGTATTTGTAGATCATAACTTTTACGCTTATGTAGTTAGTAAAAATTGTAGTCATTACATATTATTTTTAAAAATAAAATCCTACGTCGCCGTTTGATTATGAAGACGCTAGAATAGCAATCGACCTAATTTTCTTTAATGTCATAGGAGGCAAACGAACAGTCGGGTCACCTGATGTTAAGTGATCACCACCGTCCATAGACGCTTGCAACACCAGGGGAGTCGCAAGTGCGTTGTCAGCCTGTGTTTCTGGGGAGGGGGTAAGGGGGAAAGGGAAGGTGAGGTGGGTCACCAGCGCTATCACGGACCGAACGAAACGCAACAAAAATTATACACTCAAATACACAGTCAAAATTACACAAATAAACATAACGCATTCTACCCATCCCTTGTAAACATTCAAATAAATGATTATGTTAAGATACGGCTGCTCGCAAATCCCTCAACAGTGCAGCGGGTAAGGGTCATACGAGTATATTTTCGTGTATGTAATACAGTTGAAAAATTGCTTCACGTTACCCCGTATATTTGCTGTTGCCTCAGAATTGTAAACAGAGAGATGCGTCGAGTGAACGAAATCCAGCAACCAACAAGGTGTTTGGTAATATTTGTTCATACACATGGAAATCTCATTGGCAAACACTTACGAGTGATTCAGTTTTTTGTGATAATAAAATGTAACAAGATGTAGTGTATAATATAATGCCTGTATTATTTGTGAATTGTAATTATACAATTATATTTAATCCGTCTGTATTTTTGAAGTGAAAACTTCTTTATTCGGTATTTTTAGTATAAAGTTATGATGTCGCATCATGACATGCTAGTAAAGCGTGACCGTATTGCGCATGCGCGGCTTGTTGGGGTCTAAGGGATGTCGAATAACATCTAAGACTTGAGACACCCAAGCCAACCTCACCTGCACGTGGAGCACCCTGCTGAATAACGAACGAGGCAATGGCGAAAGCGGGGTGGTAGGGTTTTTTTACAACCTGACTGGGTCGCAACCACCATGTTCATGGCGAAAAAGCCCGTCATAGTAATTCGCTTCTGCGGGTCGCGTTTCGGGATCAGCCTGTGCATATCCAGCTTTTCGCAGGCCGGCATGACAGTGGTGACCGGTGATGGATAGTGTGTCACTCGGTGGTCGCTATTGTTTTTGGATTGTACTGTGCTTACCATCAGTCACAGTGCAGTCATTTTGCCGTGCTACAATAAAAAAAGCGTAGTACTAGTGACGCGTAGTATACCGGCCTGTTTACATCTAATATTGATGTTCTGTATTGAGATTGTGCAGCCCTTCGTATATTTGATTAATTATTAAACTGTATAAAAATGTATATAATTATTGTTCGGAGTGTTAATCGATGTGCAAAACCAGACTAATGTCAATAATTTCAAAATACAAATTATGACTATTAAATAATTCATTTTTTTTTTTTAAAACAGTTATTTCGCAGTTTCAAGTTTTCACTTCTGTCGGTAGTCCTTATGAATGTCTCGACTTTTTATTTTACTAAATTTTGTTATTTTAAATGTGAAGCATCAATTGTTAGCAAGCGCGGTGCATTTAATACGTAAGTATCCAAACTTTTTTAAAGCAAGTATTCAATACGTAATTAACTTTTTTGTAATAACACGGGTTAAGCTTGTACTCCTTACTACGGTTGAGAATTTCAACTTCAATCAGATGACTACTAGTATCTATAATTTGTCAGTATATAACCTTTCCTTATCTGCTTAACCTTAATATAAGACTTTCAGAAATCTTTAAATAAATATATTTATTCCTAACTGATTTTGATATCAATTTATAAGCGAGAATAGCATATATAATGCATTTCTATAAGAAACCATAAAACACGCGTAAAAACAAAATCACGAGAGAACGGAGAGAAATGTGGTAAATATATATTATGTCCTCAACCGCACCAAATAGGGCTTTTTATTACTTAACATGTTATTAGTTTTGTGATTAATAAATGAAATTTCATTGTAATAAGCTACTGAATGAATGCAATAAATATGAAATTACAAAAGGATTGGTGGTAATTGTTAAAATAATCCATATAAATAACGATTCTTACAAACTGAAGATGTAGCTCATAAAATGTTGAGAATGGTTAAACGACACACTCTTTACGAATGGCCGAGAGACAGACAACACAAATTGCCTTACTCTTATGACAAATTGAAGGAGCTTCGTCAGAACAGAACTTCGCGTGACCCATTTTTGAAGTTATTCTTTTGGCGCGTTAGGCAAAAATGATGAGAGTAAATTTTTACAATACGCGCGCACACTATCACGAAAAACCGACACCCTGAAGTTAGCTATAGTCAACATTTTGTTTCTCTGTATTTGTTTCATTGTATTTCTTTGTATTAAAACTTTCAATGTATTAAATACCTTTTTTCTATTGTCAGTGTCGTTTTTTCTACAAACGTACAATAAGGCGAAAAATAAAATTTTTGAAAAGATTTTCATCTTGTTACGCCAAAGAAGTATAACTTCTAACGCGTGTACATAAGTACACACACTTTTTTTTTATAACGGAGTAAAAGTCACAACTGCACACAAGACAATATTCATATGTTGGTCATAATAGCAACTCCAAATATCTTTAATTATTTGCAATTTAAATTTTTTATGTATAATAAAATCACGTGTAAATAAGATAGAACTCAATTACGTAAACATTGATACAATAAGACACTACAAATACTTCAATGATCTGATTGAATTCGTAACCTGTATCATCAAATTGAAACGTCCAAACAAAAAAAGTCCTTAATCCTTTAAACATAGATGACAGATTTCATATTTAGAATGTGTCGCCTTTATAACATTTAATAGATGAGATAAAATATAATAAAATCTTTGCGTTGTGGGTACTTGCAAAGATACTTTACATATTAAAAATATGAAAAAATCACTACATAGTGATAATTCAATGAGTTTCAAGCATCATTATAGCCTCTATTCGTATTTAAATTAAATAAATCTATAACAGTTACTATTTCAAATAAAAGACTGTTACTACGCGTGCTTACAAAAATATATTACTCTGATTTTGTATTGGATTTAAAAATACTTTACTTGAGTTTCAACAGATGGCATTTTGCATAGTCTGCGATACTTAAAAAAATGTTCTTTAATTTTTTAATATAAGTAACTAGCTATTACCCGCCTGCTTCACTGCGCATTAAATCAATATTTAATTTAAAAAAAAACTACTAAAGATACAACGAAGTCTAAAAAAGTCTAAAAAAGAAGTCTACTGCAAGTCCACATCGAATCGCCATATACCGTAGGGCGGTATATGTTCCGTAGTTTTGAAGGGTTTTATCCTCAAAGGAACTATATATTCATTATATATACCTTATAGATAACAAATATAAAATGTGAAATATATTATTGTGGTAAAATTGAAATCTAGGCTTTCAGTAACAGTACACACAGTTTTATATATACACTAGCTGTTACCCGCGGCTCCGCACGCGCTTTTTAAAAAATATATTAAAGAATGGAAAATTGTGAGTGGGTGTGTACATTACAGAAAAACTTTTTCAAAAACATTTGTAACTATGACACGCACGCCAACTGTATAAATAGTATATCGAATGAGATGGGATTTATCATCAGCAACATCTTCAACTCTTTCTTCAACTCTTCAACTTCAACCTATTATATACCAAACTCAGTGCTCACTAACATTATATAAGAAAGTAATGCAAATTATAAGCTATACATTATCGAACAATATATCTTAAAAGAAACAAACGCGGTAAATAAAACAATATAACCACCAAATTGAACAAAAAGATGATATAATTCATATTATATACAGATATATGACTTTCAATTATGTATATTTATTCTTGGAGTCCAGTAAGGCACATGTCTCACGCGGCTGTAACATATTTTTGATCAATTTTACACGGACGAATGCACAGGTAGCAGTTTATCACTACATAGTGTACCAATTCAAATAAAAAAGAACCATTAAAATCGGTTCATAATTGACGAAAATATCGGTTAACATACATAAAAAAAACATACAACCGAACATAGTAACCTCCTCCTTTTTCGAAGTCGGTTTAAAGAAAGTCCTCTGTCAGTTTAGTAAAAAACGACCATTTTCATGCCATTTTCACCAGTAGATAGAATGATGATTCATGGGGAAGGTTTAGGTAT
>MU159591.1:155972-168769 GCA_015888305.1 Antheraea pernyi | reverse complement strand
TGAATTGGTTATATTCAGAGATGGCCCCATACAAATTTGAAGAAAATATTCAAACCCTAAGTGGGTGAAATATTGTTTATTTGATTTTTATTCTTTGAAGTCGATGCCATATTTCAATTTTGTTACAGGTAATAAAATTTGTATACTATTCAGATATACATCACCTAATAATATATTTGAAGTCGATGCCAACGTACATTCATATTCATCTACATACAAAGTTTGGGTCCACTCTCGTTTCTCATGATGTATATCTGAATAGTATACAAATTTTATTACCTGTAACAAAATTGAAATATGGCATCGACTTCAAAGAATAAAAATCAAATAAACAATATTTCACCCACTTAGGGTTTGAATATTTTCTTCAAATTTGTATGGGGCCATCTCTGAATATAACCAATTCAAATAAAAAATCATTAAAATCGGTTCATAATTACCGCGTCTGTCTGTCTGTTCGCGATAAACTCAAAAACAACAGAATGGATTTTCATTCTTCTATTTTTCATTCAACTAAATTATTATAATAATTCAAATGTATATATTAAGATAAATTATTCCACAGTCTCATATAGTTTATATCACTTTACGTTCGTTATCGCAAATTAATTACTTTTAGTGATACGAATTCTGTTTATTTTGACCTTTGTGCTGATATATTATACATTGTAAAATAATTATGTCGATTAAATTATTTTCAGCCCCGAAAACAGCGAAGGGATCCTGCGAACCGGGTACTTATTGGAAAGATGATTGCAACTCTTGCTCTTGTAGCAGTAATGGCGTTGCTATGTGCACTCTTATGGAGTGTCTTGGATCCGTAACATGTATGTTCTTACTTTAGGCACATACTTCAAAACAATCTATTGCAGTAATGGCGTTGCTATGTGCACTCTTATGGAGTGTCTTGGATCCGTAACATGTATGTTCTTACTTTAGGCACATACTTCAAAACAATCTATTGCAGTAATGGCGTTGCTATGTGCACTCTTATGGAGTGTCTTGGATCCGTAACATGTATGTTCTTACTTTAGGCACATACTTCAAAACAATCTATTGCAGTAATGGCGTTGCTATGTGCACTCTTATGGAGTGTCTTGGATCCGTAACATGTATGTTCTTACTTTAGGCACATACTTCAAAACAATCTATTGCAGTAATGGCGTTGCTATGTGCACTCTTATGGAGTGTCTTGGATCCGTAACATGTATGTTCTTACTTTAGGCACATACTTCAAAACAATCTATTGCAGTAATGGCGTTGCTATGTGCACTCTTATGGAGTGTCTTGGATCCGTAACATGTATGTTCTTACTTTAGGCACATACTTCAAAACAATCTATTGCAGTAATGGCGTTGCTATGTGCACTCTTATGGAGTGTCTTGGATCCGTAACATGTATGTTCTTACTTTAGGCACATACTTCAAAACAATCTATTGCAGTAATGGCGTTGCTATGTGCACTCTTATGGAGTGTCTTGGATCCGTAACATGTATGTTCTTACTTTAGGCACATACTTCAAAACAATCTATTGCAGTAATGGCGTTGCTATGTGCACTCTTATGGAGTGTCTTGGATCCGTAACATGTATGTTCTTACTTTAGGCACATACTTCAAAACAATCTATTGCAGTAATGGCGTTGCTATGTGCACTCTTATGGAGTGTCTTGGATCCGTAACATGTATGTTCTTACTTTAGGCACATACTTCAAAACAATCTATTGCAGTAATGGCGTTGCTATGTGCACTCTTATGGAGTGTCTTGGATCCGTAACATGTATGTTCTTACTTTAGGCACATACTTCAAAACAATCTATTGCAGTAATGGCGTTGCTATGTGCACTCTTATGGAGTGTCTTGGATCCGTAACATGTATGTTCTTAACCTCAACACGCAGTATGTTGAGAACAGTCATGGAAACCTTTGAACAAAATAATTCACGACAGGAATTTGTTCCACTCGGTCACTCCTGACCAAAGTAACTTGGGTCGAGAACATTTCAAACAGGGGAATATAATCGAAAATACAACAATTACCAGGCCATGTACCACAGTCGTTAAAATCAAACTCAACAGTAACAGCAAAGCCTATAGAAACCCTCGAGTAAAGCCTCTAACGCCACGGCTCTCCGGCCAACTAGCAATCACATTGCTCTCACACATCCATCATATGGATCACCAGTGTGCATCACTCACGGACTACACACTACGGTCTCTCACGACCCAGACCTCCGCCAGTGTTAAACGCACAACTTCGAACTAACAACTGGTACGGTCGAACACAAAACGGCCGATAGAGCACTCTACTCGATTCTCTATCGCTGCTTATCAGATAAATCATTATCAACTTCAATATCCGACTGGTACATGACCCTTATATTAGCATCACTGTAAACAGAAACATTAGCATCACTGTAAAGAGAAACATTATTAGCATCACTAAACAGAAATAGAGACCCATACCTTTGTATGTTCTCACAGTGGTCTTAACACCACAAACAGACACATACCTTTGTATGTTCTCACAGTGGTCTAACCACAATCACTAAACAGAAACATGAGAATCACTGTAAACAGAATCGTTAGCACCATTGAAAACAGAAACAGAGACCCAACCATACCTTCGTATGTCCTCTCAATGGTCTAAACACACACACTAAACAGAAATAACTGAAAACATAAAAACAAGGACACGTACCTTCGTATGTTTTCACATATGTTCCTTCTCAGCCCGCTAACATTCGTATATCCGGCTTCAGATAACCAACTCTGACACCTCGAGGAACGAGGCATCGATACTTACGGTTTGATTAATTCCTTAAAAACTCAATGATATGTGGACAGTGGTGAATCACTCTTCTGACATTAGCAATCAGAGGTGGATTCATATCAGGATAACGCTAATATGGACGTGCTAGAAGTGGATTCATATAAAGACAAGGCTAATATGGGCGAAGTCCTATCCCGCTTCTGATGTTAGCAATTTTCAACAAAAATAAACAATTATTGCTTATTAAAAACAGAACTGGCCAATTTAGATACAAACTGCTAAGAATCAATTCTAACAATTAACCACTCGTTAAATAACCAACACGAGTTCGGACAGAGCCACCGCACGATACGACGGCCACCGAAAGAGTGAGTCAACACGGCAAGCACCGCCCCTTATATGGGCCGACGCAGTAAAACTACCCGACATTTTCATTTATTTCCAACAATATATTTATCTATAGACACAATATAATGACCATTATTAAATATCACAACAACACAACAAGTACAATAAATTAGTTGAAAATAGTACAAGGTGCCTCTTGGTATAGTTGTACAAATTCCTGTCTATATAAATCGTAGACAATATAAAATCTGGCAAATACGTACATAATTAACGGATCGACTTACCGCTGTCGACGCAGTGTCCCGCCAAAACAAATAAACAAATTATCAACAAATAACGCATGTTGCTCGATCTTTAATCACAACACAAAAATTTACTGCACAACGCTTAAAACAAACCTCCGCCGTGACCAAGGCATAAGTGATGTTCAAGCGTTTAAGATCTTATTAATATACTCCCACACAGCGTTTGTATTTACTTCTGATATTTACGAGCGCTAACCCATATTTATTTCAAACCACTATAATTAGGATTATTTTTAATAGATCGACTGAATTATATATTTACGTGAGAATTATTTTGTGAGCACGTGTTCGGTTTATAGATAACTGCTCAATGAATGAATCTCTACTATCGCATCGTCTATAGACGAATGTATCATTACTTACTTATTCCTTCAGATGTGTAGTTATAATTAAAGAGATAATGAGAGATAGTATGTAAGTTGTTTATATAATACTAGCTGTGCACGCGGCTTCATATTAGAATTGGTCGAAATAAATATCTAATTTATAATAAATAGCATATACCTAAAATCATTTACGTATTCAAATAATTGCACATATACTCGTATATTTCTTTACTATTTTATGTTTATATTTCCCCAGTAAATGATCTAATGAAATGGTTATATGATTTCTACGAACGTAGTAATACAATTCTTCATAGAATGTCTTATAGTCTAGAGTCTTAGAGTCTCATAGAAACTCTTTACGCATAATAATAATAATAAAACTCTTTATTGCACACACGTTGAAAATATACAAAATTAGTCATCAGTTTACAATATGTGTACAATTAGGCAGCCTTATCGCTTGGAGCGATCTCTTTCAGGCAAACCTAAGGAGACATTTTATTTTCATAACTACCGGATGGCAATATAAATATACCAAAAAAATACAAAAACTATAGATAAAAGTAAAAAAACAACAAAAAAATAACGCAATACAATAGTTATATTACGACAGCGAGAGGTAATGCCGGTGGAGATATTTTTTAAATAACGTCACGGATCTTGCTTGCCTAATATCACAAGGGAGTGCGTTCCATAGGCGTACAGCTTGAACAGCAAATGATTTACTATAAAATTTAGTATGACAGATAGGGAATTTGAGTATATGTTGAGAGCATAGACGGCGTGATGAAGAATCTCTGCAACCTAACATCTCGAATTTACATTGTAGGTAGGGAGGGGAATTGGGATTATGAAGAACGTTATACAGGACTCACGAAGTAATAACTGACGTCACTAAATCACGAGTATCGAAATCGAAGAGAGCAACGAGCGCGACGTCCGTCTTGCACGGTAGTCGGATCGGAACTCCCCCTGATGTTCAAGCGTTTAAGATCTTATTAATATACTCCCACACAGCGTTTGTATTTACTTCTGATATTTACGAGCGCTAACCCATATTTATTTCAAACCACTATAATTAGGATTATTTTTAATAGATCGACTGAATGATGTATTTACGGGAGACTTATTTTGTGATCACGTGTTCGGTCTATAGATAACTGCTCAATGAATGAATTTACTATCGCATCGTCTATAGACGAATATATCATTACTTACTTATTCCTTCAGATGTATAGTTATAATTAAAGTGATAATGAAAAAAAAATCAAAATATCCTTTATTCAATTTAGGCCCTGAGAAGGCGCTTATGAACGTCAAAGCTACTACCGGTTCGGAAAACAGCCCAGTCATCGAGAAGAACCGGCAAGAAACTCGATCTGGTTTATTTTTTCATGTCTTTCTATAGTAATATAAATATTCACATTCGTTATTAATGGATGCACAGAGAGGGGCGTCATTTCCAGACGTCACAATCGTTCACGTATTGATCCACCCTATCAAATCAAAATCAAAATATCCTTTATTCAATTTAGGCCCTGAGAAGGCGCTTATGAACGTCAAAGCTACTACCGGTTCGGAAAACAGAGAGATAGTAAATGAGAGATAGTATGTAAGTTGTTTATAGAATACTAGCTTCATATTCGTTTATTATAATTTTTTGCTATTAGAATTGGTCTGTCATTCAGCAACGTCTATAATTTCGTTTTGTTTGAAATACAAACGACCGTTGAACCATTTAGATATTGTTCATACAAATATATTACACTAATCACGTATAGTGTCGATGCAGTCAGGAATGGCAATAAACACTTCGTAGATACTATCACTATTTATTTGGGCAGAACTTCGCCTTGCAATACTTCGTACAATACAATGTGTAGATATCACCAACATCTTGCCTTTTAAAGGCCCATCTATATAAGTCAAAGCGATTACTATTTATACATAATTCCGCAAAATAATTTAAGTAACACACAAATAATAAAGTATGAACAAATTAATGTTATTTAAGCTATACAACAATTTTATATAATTATCCTTATTTATGTATCTCTAATATGGTTAGTAATCTGTTTCGACATGTAGATCAGCGACATCTTGCCTTTCATGGCCGAACTATGAAGTCAAAGAATATACTATTATTCATAATGATCAAACTAATGATTCAATTCTATATAATGATATTCTTATTTAAGTCTTATTAAAATCTATGTAATAATAATAATTCTTATTTATGTATCTTTAATATGGTGGCGCTAGTCTCAATGTGTCTCTCTAATATAGTGGCGCTAGTATCAATGTGTATCTAATATGTTGGCGTTAGTGTGAATGTATATTTATAATATGGTGGCGCTAATATCAATGTTCCAGTCGTGTTGTAGTCTCGTCTCTTGAATGTGATGCAGCGGCACCGGCGGTGGGTGATAACTAAAATCGCGATTAAATAATAGGAGGGTGGGGTAAGAAAAATAAAAATTGTCAAAAAAAAAATCTGGATAGGGACACCCTAATCACCTAGAGGTATAACATATACTTTACGACCTACTCTTCGTACCTACCGAATATACATTCAAAATTTCATAAAAATCGGTCCAGCCGTTTCGGACGAGTTCGAGCACAAACGCTGTGACACGAGATTTTTTTGTATATGTATACTAATATTATAAAGAGGTAAAGTTTGTGAGTTTGTGACGTTGTAGGGGGTAATCTCAGGAACTACTGGTCCGATTTGAAAAATTATTTGAGTGTTATATATCGTCATTTATCGAGGAATGGTAGGTATAGTTTATGTGTCATCACGCTATGACCAATAGGAGCGCAGCATCTATGAAAAATGTTTCAATATCGTTTCTTTTGATAGCTTCCGCTGCGTGTTAGCGTTAGCCAAAAGTAACTATTCCACGCGGACAAAGTCGCGGACAGAAGCTAGTATATAAATATAATAGAATAAATGACTGACTGACAGACATATCAACATACAGTCCCTAACTACCGAGGCTAGCTAGTTCCTTTTGTTTTGTTGGTAGGCACAAAGAAAGGATTGTTGGAAATTTTACCTCTAAGGTGGTGGAAGAGTGGATGAAAGTTTGTATGTAAATCCGATATTTTTTCTTCCTAATAATATTATCCTATTATATTATAATAAGGTCTACTGGTAAGGTTTTTAGACATGTTTAAGTTTGTTTTTGTTTACGGCGAAAGTTATAATTTCTTGTATATACCTATTTGAGGGTGGGTTGAGAGGAGGCGCCACTGTGCCACGATTGACATCTTTTCTATATACAAAATTACATAATAAATAATTTACGGTATATAAAGTGATAAAGTCTGTAAATAAACATAATACAAGCTAAAAAAACATTCAGAAAGTGTAAAGTTCAAGTGAAAAAGGAAATAATAGTGACAAAAATCATTCAAAATACAACGGATACTACGCAACAAAGCAACCACTTCCCACTTAGTGTTGAACAATTAGAACTGAAATTGAAAGTAAAGTGAATCAAAATCTACATGTAGAGCGTTCTACCAGGTCTGTCCTGTTCATATACGCGAAACTAAAATCTACTTAACCTAAAAAGAAAAAAAAATTATAATTCAAGTCATCACGGAATTATACGAAAAAACAAATAACTTAGAAAGGTGCCATCTAGCGGACCATATCTGAACTACATCGTTAAAGATCAAATACAAAATCAATATTTACAAGCGACACGAATACTACCCAGTCAAGAACTCCGCCAATAAGTACAAGAGGGCGCTACGCGTAACTTTAAAATAATGGACGAAGTTTTGAAAGCGCTTGAGGCAATAAAGAAGGATTTGGATAATCAAAGACAAGAAATCCGAAAAATGGGAAATAATGTTACTGAGAATGTTACACAGGATGTTTGAAGAAAAATTTTTAGCATTGGAAAAAAATCACGAAAACTTGAAAGAAATAGTAGAAAACCAGGAGAAAAGAATACACGCTATAGAAAAACAGGCAAGGAAAAATAATTTGGTGTTTTTCGGCATAGAAGAAAATGAAAAATCATACGAAAACCTAGAAAGAAACTTTATCATATGGACGGAACAATATCTCTCTCTAAAAATAAGCCACAACGACATTCAAGAAATTAAAAGAATAGGAAAGAAAGGTGAAAAACTACGACCGATAGTAGTGACCTTCACAACTCTAGGCACAAAGATAAAGATATTGAAACACAAAAGAGCACTAAAAGATTTACATTATTACATTAAAGAAGACTATCCAAAATATGTACTAGAAAAGAGAAGGATGCTACAAGAACAATTACAACAGGAAAGAGAAAAAGGCAACTTAGCTAAAATTGTATATGATAAACTGATAATTACACAAACTAACACTAAAAGAAAGCTGCAAACGTCACCCGAGAATAACACTGAAACCAGTGTAGAGAAAAATACGCAATTAAATAAGAAGAACAAAACACAACAAATTGTCACATCGGTCAGGAGGTCTAGCAGCTTCTCTGATGGAATCATCAAAAAAGGAATACTAAACTACGTAGTGAAAAATACAGATAATAATCAAAACAATCAAGCATAGCAATTAAGTGCCGTCTCCTCCGACAAAGATCAAACAACCACACAATTAAAAATAAGAAACAAAAATAATAATCTTCCAATCCGGCCGGTCACCGTGGAAGAGTACGACCATAACCCTCCAAAAATAGATACCACAAAGGCTAATAACAGAAATAAAGAAAAACCACAATATTTACACATAGCAACTTACAATGCTAGAACCTTATCGTCATACGAACGCCTAGTAGAATTAGAGGAAGCAATACAAGGAACAAAATACGACGTTATAGGAATATCAGAAACAAGACGGCTAGGTACCAACATACAAGAGCATAAAAACTTTATATTTTGTTACGTGGGTCACACGCCCGGCCTGTACGGAGTAGGCTTTATAGTAAACAAAAGACACAAAAGCAATATAGAAAGCTTTACGGGATTGACGGAAAGAATCGCTGTACTAAACATGAACATTCAAGGCTTCCTAATCTCTATCATACAGGTGTATGCACCAACGGACTCTGCAAGTGAAGAAGAAATTGAAGAATTCTATAAAACGATTGACAAAGCTCTAGACACCACACACAACAACGTCATACTTATGGGAGACTTTAACGCGAAGATCGGGCTTCCCAAGAAAGAAGAACATATAGTAACAAAGCAATTCGGGAGCGGGACGAGGAACGATAGAGGACAGAGGCTAGTGGATTTCGCTTTGGAGCATAAACTAACTATAATAAACACATGTTTTAAAAAGAAATTAAGTAGAAGATGGACATGGCGGTCTCCGGATGGAAGAACTAAAAATGAAATAGATTACATTTTATCAAACCAACCGAAATTGTTCCAAGATATGAGTACTATGAACTTAAACTACCCCTCAGATCATAGGTTAATAAGATCAAAAGTAAAACTAACCAAATTAAAGAAAAGTAGAGTTAATTACAGTATTAGGCATGCAAACCAATTGAAATCTGAACTAGAAATAGCTGATTACAGGGAAACATTATCAGGAATGGTATCTAGGCAGTGTGATAGTCACGGAAACACCTCAGTACAAACACATTACGATAACATCACAAATGCAATTATCACGAGTTTAAAATCAGCCCAAACAATAGGAAAGGTACATAGACGACACAAGATACTATCGGAACGTACTTCATCTCTTATACAAAGAAGGAAGGAACTTCAAAAAACTAAAAACAAATCGAAATCTATGAAAAACGAGCTCTCCGCACTCTACAAGCTAGTAAATAAATATATAAGAAAGGACTACTCAACATATAGACAAAGCACATTAGAAAGGCATTTAAACATAACAGGCAGCACAAAAAAGGCCTACAGAGAACTCAGAACAAGCAAAACCTGGATAGAAGGTCTAAAAGAGTTTGGCAAAGACCTAAACAATCGAAAAGACATCATTAACACAGCAACTAATTTTTATAAAAACCTATATAGCAATAAAAATCAACTAACTACAATAAAAAATAAAAACACTATAAACATGAAGGAAAATCACATTGAACAAACTAACGAAGATAACATAAAAACAATTAACGAAATTGAAATCATAGATGCAATAAAAATGCTTAAACTAGAAAAATCCCCTGGATCAGACAACATAACAAATGAAGCTTTAAAAACAGCTTATCATTTACTGGCAACACCGCTCGCTGAACTATTCAGCCTGATATTACAAAGCTCTGAAACGCCTACACAATGGTCCGAATCGAACATTATTTTAATATACAAGAAAGGAGACCCAAAAGATATAGGCAACTATAGACCGATAAGCCTATTACCAACTTTGTACAAGCTTTTCTCGTCGATTATAAACTCGAGAATCAGCACCGTAATCGAAGCAAGACAGCCTGTAGAGCAGGCCGGTTTCCGAAAAGGTTTCTCTACGATAGACCATATATATACCTTAGAGTTAATTATAGAGAAATATAGGGAACAACAGAGACCACTCTATCTCGGATTTATTGACTACCAAAAGGCCTTCGACACGGTTGCTCACGATTACGTTTGGCAAAGCTTGAAAGAACAGGAAGTTAGTGAAATATATATAAAAGTGATCCGGAATATATATAACAACAACACGGGTAAAATAAAACTAGACATACTGGGCCCGAGCTTTGAAATAAAGAGAGGTGTAAGGCAGGGTGACCCCTTGTCACCAAGAATATTTATAGCCATACTCGAAAGCATCATCAACAAACTGAACTGGAGCAAAAGAGGAGTCTACATACAAAGAACCTTTCTGAGTCATTTGCGTTTCGCCGATGATATAGTATTATTATCCGAGACCTTCTCAGAACTAAAGCTCATGATCAATGACTTACAATCAGCTAGCGCAGACGCAGGCCTTGAAATCAATTTCACTAAGACCAGGATCTTGACTAATAGCCTCAAAAAACCGATAAAAGTCAATGGATATCCACTAGATTATACAGACAAATATACTTACCTAGGAAAAACAATCAGTTTTGAAAAAGACAACAATGAACTAGAGATTGAAAGAAGAGTACAGCGAACATGGAATAAATTCTGGAGTCTGAAAGAAATTTTCAAAAGTAACATGCCAATAAAACTGAAAACTAAGACATGGAACTCTAACCTCTTACCATGCTTGACATATGGATGTCAAACATGGAAATTTACGTCAAAAGCAAAGCAAAAAATAACATCCTGTCAGCGCGGAATTGAGAGAAGCATGCTAAAAATAAAAAAACTAGATAAGATTAGACACGTAAAGATAAGAGAAATAACAAAAGCCACAAATGCCTTAAACTACGCACAAAAGTTAAAGTGGAAATGGGCCGGTCACATAGCGAGGCTCAAAGACAAAAGATGGACTTACAGAACCACCATATGGAGAGGACCCCAAGGAAAAAGAAAGAGAGGAAGGCCCTTATCACGCTGGGAGGACGAAATAATAAAAGTCGCTGGTCCAAGGTGGTGGCAAACAGCTCAGGATAGAGAGAAATGGACATCGTTGGAGGAGGCCTTTACCCAAACTAGGGACCTTGCTAAATAGCAGGATCAAATAAAGGCTTTTTTATTTTATTTTTTATTTTTATTTTATTTTATTATTTATACCTATTTGAGAGGAACTTTTCATATGGTGGTAGCGCCATGTTGAAACTATTACTGGTTTTAGCATAGAGTAACAAACCGCGCGTAGTTAAGTAAGCGGTTTCATAATTCTATGGGTTTTAGCATGAACGGGTCGGCTCGCCCGGGGTAGTACCACCCTCTCACAGAACACCGACGTGAAGCATTTCGAATAATTGACATGTTTGTTTTTTTTTTTACACTTGTTTATAGTTTGCGTGCTTATAAGCAATACTATAATCTGAATTGTATTCAGTGCTCTTTGACACAGGCAATATAAAAAGCAGCTTGTTTATTTTGTATAATAATGTGATCAATCATTCATAATACATTATATAGCGGTATTATTTTTTAGAACAGAACTAAATGCCAACAATTTATTATAACCATATTAAAAGTTAGAACTAAAAAAATGTAAATAATAAATTAATTGTGTCTTTGGTATTACGTGCAGTTATTTATTGAAGTGTAAACTTCGTCAGCCCCATTGAGCGATTTTTGATACGGTGAAATCTTATGGGTTCGCGTAACGGGTGACCTCGACATGCTCGCGATATATTGTGCTTACGCCTGACTAACAACGCGTTGTATAGCGGCCTGTGTATATCTAATATTGATATTTTGTTTTGAGCTTGTATGTAAACTCTATGAAAATGTATATAGTTTTTGTTCGAAGTCCCAAGAGATGTGAATACCAGAGTAATATTAATAATTTCAATTTACAAATTATAATATTTCAATAATTTATACTGTAATTGATTCACATTAGAACACAGTTTTTAATTGGTTTGTGTTTTGTTTTGTATGAAAAAATTTAAACGAAATTTTTTCATGTATTTTTTATTTATATTAATCGAAGTAATCACCCATGCAATCAATGCATCTTTGCCAACGCAGTGGCAGTTCATTGATGCCCTTCTTAAAGAAATGAGCTGGACGGGAGGCAACAAAATCTTCAAAGGCATTTCGTATTGCCTCTCGGGTATTGAATGTTTTTCCCGCCAAGGAGTTATCCAAATTCTGGAAAAAGTAGTAGTCTGTAAGCGCAAGGTCTGGTGAGTAGGGCGGATAACGGAGAACTTCCAACCCCAGTTCTTGCAACTTGGAGACCGTCTGCTGTGCAGTATGAAGTCGCGCGTTGTCGTGCAGGTGCAGCGGAGATGAGCGATTGGCCAATGCTGGTTGGAGATGTGCCAGCTTCTCCATCATTGTGTTCAGTTCTTCACCCTACACATCTGCAGTAATGCTCACCCCGTTTGGTAAGAAGCTGTGATGAATCACACCGGCGCTAGACCACCAAACAGTGACCATCACTTTTCTAGGCGTAAGTTTTCGTTTAGGGCATTGTTTAGGTGCTGAACCAGGATCCAACCAACTTGCT